>MCJB01049855.1:4922-42650 GCA_002018475.1 Nicotiana obtusifolia
AAAAAAAAAAAAAAAAAAAAAAAAAAAAGAAAGAAGAGCACAAAGAATAAAGTAGTGAATTATCGGATGTTGAAGTCCAGAACTTAAAGCGAAAATTTTGATTTGGCTCTCATCACAATCAAGAAATAATTGTACATAACGTAATAGCTTAAATTTTGAGCATTGGCAGTATCAAAAATATTTACTCCTTTTGATAATTTAAATGATAATTGTAGTTCACTCTATTACTTAGTAGCACTTATTGTGAATATCTAAAATTAATTGTAAATAACCTAATATAATATGTTGAATTATACTAAAAGATTACCGGTGCATGAATATTTTTATGTTCATGCACTTTCAATGAAGATTGAAAAAGAAATTTATTAGGTTGTTGATACATATCTTAATTCCTATATAAAAGGGATAAAACTAAAATTGAAGCAAATATACTAATTAATGAGTGAGAAAAATATTATTATTGATGAACTTATTGGTATATAAAATAACCTCAATTAAATAACAAAAAAAAAATACTATAACACTGTTGTTTATAATAATTATTTATATAAAGTTTATACTTATATAGTAATTATAATAATAAGAGATTAAGTAAATTTAGTTGGGGCCTTCAAATTTTGGGACATAAGGCAATGGCCTCACTGTCCTACCTATTAGAGCCGCCCCTGGGAGGGAGTTGTTATTTTTTTGTAAAGATTTGAGTGTTATACACTGATAGTATTAAAACTCTTACACTATTATTACAATTTAGCATTATAATAAGTTACTACTTTATTCTTAAATTACCAAATACTCCATCGACTTGATATATGAATACATACAAGTCAATTTATTCTTATTTATTATTAAGCTGGTACGATCAAACAAACTTTTATACGAGCATGGTTATTTAAACAAAGGGGACAAGAACAGAAAAATGTGAAGTTGGGAGACACATTTGGTCATGATGAGGTAAGCAAGAAGAAGAGGAATTATATAATTGTAAGCAAATTTAATGTTTGCGTGACGTTCTCACCGTTGTGTGTCTATCCTTCTGATGATGTGTCCCTCCATCTATGTTTTCTCCTTGTATTGGCTTGTAAAATAGAATGCATTGAATTTTCTCCTGACCTGTGGTACAAATACTTAAATTATGTGTCTCCCGTAAAGGACATTAGATATATCTGATAAAAATAGGCATATAAACGCAACGGAAGCAATCACTCAAGATTAAATAATCTTATAAGTAAACTAGATAAATATAATCATTAACGAGATAGAAACACTAACCTCTTGAAGTTACTGCACAAATCTTCAATGATATTGATGCTATCCAGGTCTACGGTTTTCTACTGTGTATCCTGAATTTCTACCGAACATGATACTTGAGTGGTAAGTATTTTTATCAAGAAAAATAGTACCTTTTTGTATGTTTTCGGCCAGCAAGATGATCAAACCTTATTACGTTTTTTTCTTCTTTGTTCACGTTTTTCTAGGTTAGAAAAAGAAAGACCAAAAATGTTTTTCTTGGTTAGAAAAAGAAGACCAAAAACGTTTTTTTCTTTTTTTTTTTTTGTTAGAAAACAAGACCAAATCAATTTTGAAGTCTTATTCCTACTAAAAACATGTAGCCAAAAACGTGTACGAGTCTACTACGCACCAAAAATGTGTAGCAGTCTCCTAACCCACCAATGATACTATTTTCTTTTTTAATTTCCTTGTTCTAGAATATTCAGACACAGTAGGGACCACAGATTTAATAACGAGGCTTCCTATTGTGGTATTAATTCGGAATATGAATGAATTAATCATACCACAATAAATTATAATTTATTCCACTAAAAAATTATAATTGCACTCCTCAGTTTAATTTCGAAATCATTCATTAAAACTTATTTAACTCCCCATGTTAAGATTACAAATACCAATCAGATAAATTAAACTACTAACAATTTAATTCATCGACTAATTTAATCCTTTATACTTACGCTTAACTTATTTCATGTGACGGATACAAAATCCACCTGTAGGGTTTTCACATGAAAACTTTCAAGCGTCCATAAAGGGGTATCATCAATCTCAATGGTCAAGACACGGATTCTATCAACTAATTATTATTTCACAAATGCACTTTGTCATTATAGAATTTACCAGGAATACATTAACTCGCAGTTGAGTCGTACCTTTTAATAAATCAAAATAATGAACGAGGCACATTGATCATAACAATTATATCAAGATTAAGAGTATAAGAACATTCAATGAGCTAGAGATGTAGTTTTATATATTCAGTACAAAAACACTTATCTCTACTTGGTCCGTTCAATACACGAAAATGTACTAGCATAAGAAGTCGGAACTAAACCATTCCCATAATCAAGATAGATTATAATTCTTATGCTACAATCATCAAGATGCTTTGCCCAGTTTCATCTTTGATTGTGAACATTAACTTTATAACTTATAAGAACCGACAATTTAATCTTTCGCGCATGAGCTAAAGCTCCATACACTAAATCGTCTACTATATAAGTAAAGGGCACACATATGAACAAATGATCTATTTGAATTAAGATTTCATTGAATTGAATAAATAAATAAACAATTGTTCCAATAAATAAAACATAATACTATAATCAAACCACATGGTTAATAGTATATCCTAACAATATCACGTGCATATCCGCGTAGAGCTTCTCAACTAACTTTAATGCAGTTTAGTCCATATTCGTCCGAGTGTAAAACATCTTTTTGAATCGTTTTACTTACCTGTAGAATTTGTAATTCATAATATTAACTTATGTTGTGAGTATTTATGTCTGAAAATAGTAGGGGTAGTTTGATTATTTGGCTTAAGGTTGTTTCCTTAAGCTTAGGCTGATAATCTTTCAAATGCATGTGGTACATTCTTTCTGGCTAGGTTAATTCGGATTAATTACGTTTGACATGTATATTCCACATTTTGAGTAATTTATACTTCTCTTCCGATCCAACCAAGAACTTTGACATCAACTTATTTTCAACCATAATAAATAATTGCGAATACTATTTAACACCTTGCTGAATCTGTGGAGTTCATGCTCCGATGACGCTCACTTCACGTACGATGACCTTACTTCCTCTTTTTGCATTCATTGTTTTTTACTCTAATGCATCAGCCACTTGTCTGATTAGTTTTTTTTTTTTTTTCTATTTTCATTTTAACTTCAAGAAATAAAATAGTACTTCATGAATATTGATGTGGTAAGGTGGTGGTATTTGATGGTGGTGGCTAGTAGCGGTGGTTGTGCGTAAAAACTCGGTCGGTCATTTTGAGAGTTGTAGTCCGTTTCATCACTTACTGCTCATTTTGTGCTTACTAGTTGCTATATGTGACTTGTCGGGGTAGTTGGTTCGGTTGCGGGGTTGTTTCGGAATGAGTTGAGACACTTATCCTCAAGGTTGGAAGCTTAAGTTGAAAAGGTTGACCGGACGTTGACTTATGCGTAAACGACTCCGGAATTAAGTTTTGACGGTTCCGTTAGCTCCTTTGGGTGATTTTGGCTTTAGGAGATTTGGAGGTCCATAGTTGAATTAGGCTTGAAATGGCAAAAGTTGAAAAAGTAGAAGCTTTAAAAATTTAAAAGGTTGACCGGACGTTGACTTATGTCATCATGGTGACAGGATTTGATCGGTGTCGGCGGTAGTCCGCTCGACGGTGATAGACCTTATCATTGATGACAGGATCTGATCGGTGCCGGCGGTAGTTCGCTCGACGGTGATAGACCTTATCAAGAGAGTATCCTTGTCTTCAAACAAGAATCAAAATTAAGGGAAATTATTATCTGAACTATTTAAAAATTTAGTATTTGAATTAATAGCTGTATGGTAATACTTTTACCTAAGCATGGGGCCTGTCTATGCAATAAATACTACGGGATTTTGAGATTATGTGTACAGGATACCTTTTTAGGGGCTCCCCGAGATAATCACAGCCCTACAACAACAAATAACGGACTTTTTTCATCGGGCAACTGTACATATCCACTAAGGCAAATCCAAAATCTGTAGTATTTATACATGCCTGTACCACCATCTCAGAACCAAGCTATCAATTCTAACACTAAATCTTTAAAGTTCATATAATAAAATCTCTTGATTTCAATAAATTCATCTCTATGTATATTCAAGCAGCATAGTATTCAACATAGATAGATATCTAGCCAGCTATAAGCACGACCATCGTAGAGATTATAAATAATTTAAAACAAAAATTAGAATACCTTGAGACGCTGTAGTTGTGCCCAAAGCTTGGACGATTTTCTTCTTTTCTATACAGAATTTAAAAACTTACAAAGGATTTACAAAACTGTCTTCAAGAGCAAAATCTAGAAAGAAAAACTTAGAAAGAGAAAAAAAAAAACAACGATGCTTTACAATGAGGCAAAGGCCTCCTTTTATAAAAAATTTCTACTGTGCTACATCAATGCACAATGACAGGTATCTCTATCATGCTTTATCATGTGGAACCCACTGGGTCCTACCATTTTATTTTGACGGCCTCTTTTCTTGTGCCCTCTGCATTCTTTTTACGAAATCTTCGTCATCTTTATCTTCTTTTTCTTGCTGAATCAATTTTTCAGCTTCTTCTAAGATTTTATCAACATCTACCTCTTCGTCAGCCTGCGAGTCATCATACATGGACTGACTTGTATCGCTTTTCATGGATACATCAGATTTTTCAGAAATTTGTTCGATTAAGTTTTTTTGAACTTCCTTTATATAAGCTTCAATCTGTTCTTCTTTATTACCAGGCTGATATATAATTTTTCTGGCAATATGCTTCAAGGGGTTGTCATCAATTTGTACAGTCTTTGTGTGTATAGAATACTCCTTTATGCTGCGGACAATGTTATCTATTGTCTCTTGTCCAAATAATTTGTTTGTTTTTGGGTTCTCTTTTATCATCTTCTCCCAAAAATTATTGTAATATGTCCGATATATACAAAGAATGTGTTCTTCGGCATAACCAAATTCTGGGATCCATTTGTGAATCCAAGGGATAGAAAATTCTAAAAAGAAGTATATATGCCCAATCCTTTCGGGCCAATTGACATGGTCCTTTCTGTATAATAGGTCTAGATCAGGAGATACTTGTACCCATTTATCATATAATTCCTTGAATTGGGTAGGCAAGATTGCAATCGTTGGCCCATGATACGTCCACCAGTTTAAGAACCAGTTAGGAATAAGTTTTGCGAAATTTTTCTGACATACTTTTATAAACCAAGTATGTTTATGTCTTTCATTGTTGCAATAGAGAGTATAGCTGAATGCCTGGATATAATCCCAGTAGGTACAATTTACCTTTATTCCAGTATCAAGAGTAATATGTCTTTCCCTTATAGTGGAAAGACCCCATTCCTTAGCAGATATAATCTTCTTAATAATAAATTTTGAGAAGTTATAAACTTTCTCGTTACTAAAGTGTTTGAAATGGGATATTTCAACACTTTCAGTATTTGTCAGAATGTTTTCATAATAATTGCGGGTCTTGTATGACTGGCCCGGAAAGTATAAATTTTCAGAGAAATACCTTTGAAGTAACTCCCAAGGTTCATTTCTCTTGTCAATATCACTATCTTCAACAAGAAGTATAATTTCTTGTTTTTGCAATTTTTCGTAGTTCTTTATATCATCAGAACTTTCCATAAATATGCTCGCATAAGTATCACTTTGCGGTTTCGATTGATTCTGCATATAATTTTGCAATGCCTCATATAATGGGGGCTTTATTTAGGATATCTCCCAAATTAATAGATCCTGATGAAGATGCTTCATCTTTTTGAGAGATTTTCTCATTCACAAGGGTTCTATTTCCCATTTGTATAATTGAATTTGAATAGCTACTTCTGGAGGTTGTATAACTTCCTCCTCGATATCGGCCTTGACTTCTTCCTCTTCCTCGGTTGGAAGAAGACTGAGATGGCCATTCCGGCCTCATCCTGCATACCAAGTAAATTTGATTAATTTTTATTTAAATATTCTCTAGTAAGAAAGTCAGGTAAGGAATTATCAATTCCCTTTTTATATTCAATACCGAAATCAAATGGAGCCAATTGGGCTTGCCATCTTGCAAAAATCAATTTTGAAGTTCTCTCCAATATTCTGAACCCGCTGGATTTATTATTTAATTTTGCTGATTCCTGTATCCTCAAAATAAATAGAGATGGGCTTGTTTAATCCTAGGGAAACATCTCACATTGTTGAAATAGTTTCTTAGGACATTGCCCAACACGACTCAAGCCAATTCGTGTATCTGCTTACAAATAATGTTATTGCAGTAATATTGTCGTTATTTTTCGGTGTCATTTCCCTACATAAACTTATTAGGTTGCACCACATTAATCACAAAAGATATTTCTAAACACAGTTCATGTGACCCATAACAAACTGGATACGAACCTGACGCAAGGAAATATGATGATGACGACTACGACGACAACAACTCAAAATGGGGAGGAAATAACAGCCACTTCCCTGGCTCCCTGCAATGAAAGTAAATGATAGTCTTGTTAACTTTTTACTAGAGTTATCCTGGCATTAACCTCAGTAGAAGGAATGATGAGACCCTCGTAAAATGTAATAAATTATTTGCATTAGGCTGCTATCATTCATGCATTGAAGATTTGGAGGCATTATCTCTATGGTGTGTCTTGTGAGGTATTTACGGATCATCAGAGTCTCCAGCGCTTGTTCAAACAAAAGGATCTAAACTTGAGGTACAGGAGATGGTTGGAGCTGCTAAAGGACTATGATATCACTATTCTATATCATCCTGGGAAGGCCAATGTGGTGGTCGATGCCTTGAGTAGAAAAGCGGTGAGTATGGGTAGCCCTTCATTCATTCCTGTTGGTGAGAGACAGCTTGCAGTTGATGTACAGGCCTTGGCCAACCAGTTCGTGAGATTAGATGTTTTGGAGCCTAGCCGAGTTCTAGCTTGTGTGGTTTCTCGGTCTTCCTTATATGATCGCATCAGAGAGCGCCAGTATGATGATCCCCATTTGCTTGTCGTTAAGGAGACGGTTCAGCACGGTGATGCGAAGGATGTTACTATTGGGGATGATGGGGTGTTGAGGATGCAGGGTCGGATTTGTGTGCCTAATATAGA
Organism: Nicotiana obtusifolia; assembly: GCA_002018475.1. Taxonomy (NCBI): domain Eukaryota; kingdom Viridiplantae; phylum Streptophyta; class Magnoliopsida; order Solanales; family Solanaceae; genus Nicotiana; species Nicotiana obtusifolia. The sequence continues at coordinate 12,053 of MCJB01049855.1, forward strand.
TGGGCTATGTGAGTTATTCTTGAGGAGGCCCACAGTTCGTGGTATTCCATTCATCCGGGTGCCGCAAAGATGTACCATCCCTTGAGGCAGCACTAGTGGTGGAAGAGGATGAAGAAGGATATAGTGGGTTTGTAGCTCCGTGCCTAAACTATCAGTAGGTGAAGTATGAGCATCAGAGACCGGACGGGTTGCTTCAGAGGCTTGAGATTCCGGAGTGGAAATGGGAGCGTGCCACCATGGATTTTGTAGTTGGACTCCCACAAACTTCGAGGAAGTTCGATGTTATTTGGATGATATGGATCGGCCGACCAAGTCTGTGCATTTCATTCCAGTTGGGACTACCTATTCTTCGAAGCGGTTGGCTGAGATTTACATTCACGAGATTGTTCGCCTTCACGGGGTGCCGGTGTCTATCATTTCAGATTGGGGCACGTAGTTGAAATCACAGTTTTGGAGAGCCGTGTAGCGAGAATTGGGCACACCACTTGAGCTGAGTACAACGTTTCACCCTCAGATGGACGGGCAATCCGAGCGCACTATTCAGATATTGGAGGATATGCTACGCACTTGTGTCATAGATTTTGGGGGTTCTTGGGATCAGTTTCTGCCGCTTGTAGAGTTTGCCTACAACAACAGCTACCAATCGAGCATTCAGATGGCTCCGTATGAGGTTTTATATGGGAGACGGTGTTGGCCTCCGATGGGATAGTTTGAGCCGGGTGAGGCTAGGCTACTAGGTACTGACTTGGTCCAGGATGCTTGGACAAGGTTAAACTGATTCAGGATCGGCTTCGCACGTCGCAGTCCATACAGAAGAGTTACGCCGATTGGAAGGTTTGCGATGTAGCTTACATGGTTGGAGAGAAGTTACTGCTCAATGTTTTGCCCATGAAGGGTGTTATGAGATTCAGAAAAAGGGACAAGTTAAGCCCTCGATATATTGGGCCATTTGAGGTGCTTCAGAGGATTAGAGAGGTGGCATACAAGCTTGCCTTGCCGCCTAGTCTGTCGAGTGCGCATCCAATATTTCATGTTTCTATGCTCCGGAAGTGTGTTGGCAATCCGTCTCACGTTTTTTATTTCAGCACGGTTCAGTTGAATGGTGATTTGACTTATGATGTGGAGCCGCTGGCCATTTTGGGTTGGCAGGTTCGAAAGTTGAGGTCAAAGGACATAGCTTCAGTAAAAGTGTAGTGGAGAGGTCAGCCAGTTGAGGAGGCTATTTAGGAGACTGAGTGGATATGCGGAGCAAATATCCATGCTATTTGAGACTCCAGGTAAGTTTCTAGACCCGTTTGAGGATGAACGTTTGTTTAAGAGGGGGAGGATGTAACGACCCGACCGGTCGTTTTGAGAGTTATAGCCCCGTTCGCCCATTTACTGCTCATTTTATGCTTACTAGTTGTTATGTGACTTGCCGGGGTAGTTGGTACGGTTCCAAGGATGTTTCGAAATGAGTTGAGATACTTAGTCTCAAGGTTGAAAGCTTAAGTTGAAAAGGTTGACCGGATGTTGACTTATGTGTAAACGACTCCGAAATAGAGACTTTATGGTACCGTTAGCTCCTCTAGGTGATTTTGGACTTAGGAGTGTGTCCGGATAGTGATTTGGAGGTCCGTAGTTGAATAAGGCTTGAAATGGCGAAAGCTGGAAAATTAGAAGATTTGGAAATTTAGAAGTTTGACCGAGAGTTGACTTTGTGGTTACCGGGCTCGTATTGGGGTTCCGGGAGTTGGAGTAGGTCTGTTGTGTCATTTATGACTTGTGTACGAAATTTGAAGTCAATCATACGTGATTTGACAGGTTTCGGCGTCGAGTGTAAAAGTTGAAATTTTAAAATTTCATTAGACATGAATCGATGCACGATTCGTGATTTTAATATTGTTTGATGTGATTTGAAGGCTCGACTAAGTTTGTATCGTGTTTTAGGACTTGTTGGTATATTTGGTTCAGGTCCAGGGGGCCTCGGGTGAGTTTCGGATGGTTGACAGATCAATTTTTGGACTTGGTGATGTGCTGAAGTTTTATGGTGTCCATGTCTGATTTCCTTGTACGCGATCGCGTGGAAAGGTCCGCGATCGCGTAGGCTAATTGGGGAAGCTGAAGTATTTCGTTCTATGCGATCACCATTTATGTTATGCGATCGCATAAGCTGGAGAAGTCACGAGGGCGTGTTGGAATAGAGTTTTGCACAGTTTGAGGTAAGTAACACTTCTAAACTTGATTTTGAGGGTATGAAGCCTCGAATTTCGTGATATGTGATTGTTATTGAGGTGACACACATGCTAAGTGACGGGCGTACGGGCGATTCATTGAAAATGTATAGTTGAATAATCTTGCTGATACCCGTATTTTCACCATGTGTTAGAGCAATTGAGCTGCCAGTCATGTTAAAAATCCTTCTTAGGCTCCGTGTTGGTACTGCTGGGACCCACAGAGGTCGTGTTACATGTAGAATTATTTGCTCAATTAGTCAAATTGTACTTAGTCGCAGCTACTATTTGCATAATATGTCTCAGTCTCTGTTCTTTTATTTGATACATTATATCATCGTTGTTTGGGCTGAATATCATATTTTAGTGGGCCCAACAGACTGGAGAGAATAATGAGTAAGTGAGATTGAGAGTCTATTATGAGTGATATTCATGGGATAGGGTTGCATGCTGCAGCAGGCTTTATTGAGTCATGCTAGGATTTGGCTTATTATAGCGCTTGGGCGGGATCGGCCCTTACGGAGTCTATACATCCACAATGGGCGCAATGCTAGCAATTATTTATATTTGGGCCGGATCCGCCTTGGTTTATTTGCATTTGTGCTGGATTTGCCTTGGGCTAGATCTGCCCTGTTTTGTGTAAAGTTTTATTGCAAAACCTGAAAGCATGTCCAAATTCATGTACCTTTACTTGTAAATTATGAATTACTGAGATATCACAGTCATATTTTTTTGTAATTTCCGTATTGTTAGTACTGCATATGGACTATAATGCTTTAACTCGTCAGTGTTTTCATTCCAAATGTTAGATTTGTTACTTATTGAGTTGGTTGTACTCACGCTATACCCTGCACATTGTGTGCAGATCCAGGAGTTTCTGGTCACGGCGGTTGCTGATTCACAGAGTTCAAACATTCGGAGATCATTGAGGTAACTGCCTGGCATCTGCAGACCTTGACTCTCTTTCCCTATCTTCCAGTTTATTAGTTCAATTCTACTTTCCAGACAATGTACTAGATTATTTCATTATGTAGATGCTCATGTACTCAGTGACAATCCGATTTTGGAAAAACTTATGTATTGAGTTATGATATTCTATCATATTTTTGTGAGATTTTTATTTATTTAATCCGTTTTAGTATATTTGAAAGATTAAAAGTGTTGGAAATGTCTGAGTAGTTGGCTTGCCTAGTACCATAAAATGCGCCATCACAACAGGTTGGGTTTTGGATCATGACATTGTGCTATAAAAGGAATTGTAACGATGGTTGGTGGTAGTGACTGGCGATGATAGATGGTAGTGGTAGTTGATGACAGTGTTAGTAGTGGTTAGGCGGTGGGGGCAACTATGATGGTGGAGGTGGTCAGGGATGGTGGCTATGACGGTGGTGGTTGGCATTAGTGATGATAGTTGTGGTGATGGAGATAATAGTGGTGGCTAGTTTTGATGGTTGGTAGTGATAGTGGTGGTATTAGTGACTGGTGATAGCTAACCGTTGTGATTGTGCATCTTCAACATTTTAGAATGCAAAGACGCCAAGATAGATATATTCACCCTACAATATTCACAATGTCCAATGCACTATGTATACTCGGGAGATAAAAGAAGAAAATGTAATGATCACATTAAGATAGATTGATAGTACTCTTTGGATCTAACTGTAATTATTTTACAAGCATTATAGGTGAAATAGAATCACATCAGGGAAGAAGAAAAGAGGGAGAAAGAAGAAATTTTGCCGCTAGGTGTATATTTATAATACTTTTTAAAATAGGGACAAAAGTTAAACATACCACTAGGTCTAGCAACACTTTAAAACATGGGGATAAAAGTGAAACATCGACTCTTAAAAGGGTAAACAAATAAGCCTAAAAAGAAAACAAGTATTCATCCGTTTATTTCTACTTGTCCATTATACTAAAAATATATTTTTATTTTTACTTGTCCACTATACTATGTCAGGAGAAAAACAAAGGGATTGAATGGCTTATTGATTTGGGTTGCAGCAATCATATGAGTGAAAATAAGAAATTATTCACTGATCTGGATGAAATATTTAGAGGTACAACGAGACTTGGAAATAATGCAATGGTGCCTGCTGTTGGAAAGGGAAAAATTCGTATTACTGTGAAAGATGGTTCTTTTAAATTTATATCAGATGTGTTTTATGTGCCGAGTCTTCATCATAATTTATTGAGTTTGGGCCAACTATCAGAAAAGGGATATGATTTGCGTTTTAAGTGTAGGATTGGCACAATAAGTGATGATAAATTTAGACTAATTGCAAAGTTTAACATGAATAGTCGTTTGAGGCCTCTTTATCTCAGTAGTGATGATTTACCTTACTTTAGTTCTATAAACTGTGATGATACTTGGTTGTGGCATCTATGTTTTGGGCATTTGAATTTTGGAAGTTTGAAATGTCTTGCAAGAAAGAATTTGGTTGATGGATTGCCTTCTATTGATTTTCCTGACAAGAAGTGTGAGTCGTGTATTTTAGGAAAGAAGTACAGAGAACCTTTTCAGAAAGGCAAGGCTTGGAGAGTTAATGCATCATTGCAGTTAATTCATTCAGATTTGTGCTCAGTTGAAGTTTCTTCTAATGGTGTAGTAAGTATTTTATTACTTTCATTGATGATTTCAGCCGAAAGACTTGAGTATATTTTTTGAAAAATAAATCTGATGCATGTTATGTTTTTAAGAGCTTCAAAGTTTATGTGGAGAAGCAAAGTGGGTATTTTATTAAAATATTGAAGACTGATAGGGGTACTGAATTTATTGTTTGTGATGATTATTTGAAGAAGTATGATATTAAGCATCAATTGATAGCTAGATATACACCTCAGCGAAATGGTGTGGGTGAAAGAAAAAATAGAACAGTGATGGACATGGTGAGATCTATGATGCATTCCAAAAATATTCCAAAAGGTTTTTGGCAGAAATTGTTTCCTGTGCAATTTATGTATTAAATAGGTATCCTACACGGTCTAATTTTAGAAAAAACTCCACAAGAGATCTGGACAGGTAAGAAACCAAATATTTCTCATCTAAAAGTATTTGGTTGTCTTGCTTATGCTCATGTTCCTGATGCTTTGAGAAAGAAATTGGATGAAAAATCTAAAAAATCTATTTTTATTGGTTATAGTCATGAGACAAAGGGTTACAAGTTGTTTAACCGAGATATAAGAAAAGTGATTATTAGCAGAGATGTTACTTTTGATGAGCAGAGTTCTTAGCATTGGTCAAAGAAGGATTCTAAACCATCTAGGTCTCAACCAATAATTCCAGTCATAGAGGAAGAAAGTTCTAGCAGACATCAATATGTAATAGATTCTGTTCAAGCGGAGGCGTCCAGTCGCCCGCAAAGACAACACCAATTACCAGCTCGTTTGCAAGATATGTTGTTGACAATGATAATGATTTATCCGATGAAGATATAGTAAAGTTTGCCTTATTTGCAGATTGTGATCTAGTTACTTTTGAGGAAGCTATTAAAGATGATCGATGGGTTCATGCAATGAATGAAGAAACTCATGCTATTGAGAAAAATAATACATGGGAATTGACTACTTTACCACCCTCAAAAAGATCAATTGGAGTCAAGTAGGTATACAAGACCAAGTTCAAACCAACTAGAGAAGTGCATCGCCTTAAGGCGAGATTAGTTGTTGAAGGATACAAGCAGAAGGCAGGTATTGATTACTTTGAGGTATTTGCACCTGTTGCTAGACTTGATATTGTTCGTATGATAATTTCTCTCGCTGCCAATAATTGCTGGAAAATTTTTCAAATGGATGTGAAATCTTCTTTCTTAAATGGTGTACTTGAAGAAGAAGTGTATGTTGAGCAGCCTGCTGGTTATGTCAAAAGGGGTCAAGAAAATAAAGTTTATAGGCTGAAGAAGGCATTATATGGATTGAACCAAGCACCTAGAGCTTGGTACACTCGTATTGATTCTTATTTTATTGGACATGGATTTCAGAAATGTCCATATGAGCATACTTTATATATCAAATTCAAGCCTGACAAAGATATTCTCATAGTGTGCTTATATATGGATGACTTAATTTTTACTAGCAATAATCCTAAATTAATTTCTTAGTTTAGGGAGGCAATGAGTAGCTAGTTTGAGATGATTGATTTGGGTTTAATGTCTTATTTTCTTGGCATTGAGGTATCTCAATTAGATTATGGAATATTTATCTCTCAGAAAAAATATGCTGGTGATATTCTAAAGAGATTTAATATGGATAAAGCCAAACCAATTTTGACCTCTGTTGAAGAAAGATTGAAGTTGGTTAGAGGTGGGACTAGTGATTTTGTTGATGCAATATATTTTAGAAAATTGGTAGGGAGCCTAAGGTACTTGACTTATACAAGGTCTGATATGACTTATGGAGCTGGATTAATTAGCAGATTTATGGAGACTCCACGACAATCCCACTTGCAAGCAACAAAGAGAATTTTGAGATATCTTCAAGGTATGTAGACTGATGGTATCTTTTATTCAAAGACTAATGATAGTAGTTTTATAGGATTTACATACAATGATTGGGTTGGTGATACGATACAAAGAAAAAGTACTTCTGGCTATGCATTTTATTTGAGTTCTGGTGGATTTTCTTGGTCTTCCAAAAAGCAACAAGTTGTTGCTTTATCAACGGCTGAAGCAGAGTACATGGCTGCAACAAGTAGTGTTACACAAGCATTGTGGTTAAGAAGAATGTTTGAATTTCTTCAACACAAGCAAGACAGTCCTACAATAATTTTTTGTGATAGCAAGTCTACAATTGAATTAACAAAGAATTCAGTTTTTCATGGGCGTAGCAAACACATTGATATCAAATTTTACTTTATTCGTGACTTGGTTCAAGACAAGGAGATAGTTATTGAGCATTGCAAGACTTGAGAGCAAGTTGCTGATGCTTTCACAAAGCCACTAAAATTGGAGTTATTCATCAAGTTGAAGAAGATGTTGAGCATGATCAAATCTGAAGATCTTGGTTTAAGGGAAGCTGTTGGAAACTAAACCAAGATTAATTACTATTCCTAAGTTGTCTAGGATTTGGTATTTACTAGTGTATTTAATTTATGTCTAATTAGGATTCACAACCAAAATCATATACGAATAAGTTTTCTAGATTCTAGTCAAATCTGGAGATAGTCAAATCTGGGGTGTTACTACATATCTATTGTAGAGACGTAGTTATAATAAAGCTATGTAGATAGATTTAAGAGTTTATGAGTGAAGAAAAAGCCTCCTACCTTGTTCTCTCTCTAATTTGATAAATTTCTTCTATATAACCTTTATTGATTTTTTACTTGTGTCTAAATTATTCTTTAGGGGTATTTCAATCTTTCATTGTACCTTGGATTTTTCTTTTTCTTTTTTTTTTTTTTTACCTATTTCGGGTGAAACAGTAATAAAAGAATGTATGTGTGTAACAGAGTATTTAATAGGTTTCATACCATGCATGTTGTAACTGAATCGAATTGGGTGAATAACGTAATGACAGCCAGCTAAATTGTCCTTAAGCGAGCAGTTTTTTCCTCTCTTTTTCTTTTGATTTACCGTTAGCAAATACTACACAAATAATGAGCCGCCTCAATAATTGGCTGCCGAAGGGGGCTGGATATAAGATTTGCTATGCAAAAGTTGAGCAAAGCAATAATAATACTAGGTAAATATTGGTGTGATTGAATAAGTACTGAAGTTCAGTTGTTCAGAAGTGAAGGAATCGGCTCAACAATAATTGTCTATAGATAAAGATTTACAGTAAACACTAAGCATGAATTACTAATACAGTAATGTGCATATTCTAATTCCATATTTTATCCCCTTTTAAATAATATATAATTTCAGTATAACTCGTACATGTATTATTTTTGTGAACAGGAAAAAAAAACATACCAGACAGTGTATAACTTATAGTAATTCTATTTGGGTATGAACTACGGAATAGAAACGATCGTATAATGCATGTTTGAGTTTTATACTTGTATTATAAGGTAAAATTTTTATTTGTGCCCAGATGTGAAGTCAGAATTTGAAATTTATGAGTTCAAAATTCTAATCCGTTTAAGTTATGGAGATCTAAATAAATAATTTGTACATATTCAATAGATTTATTAAGATAAAATACAAGATTTAAATTAAAATTATTGGGATCGGCCGAACCCGTAATCTATGTTTTAGCTCCGGCCATGTTTGTGCGTGTGCGTGCGGCAAAACAAATGAATGCAAAACACATACTCCATCTGTTATAAATATATTTATCACTTAATTAAGTGTATGTATTATCACTAAAAGTTTAACTGTTATAATTATAAATGTCTTGATTTGAAGTAAATATTAAAGGGAGGTACATTTACCTTTATTGATAACTTGTAATGAGTCACGGGCAAATGAAAAGAAATGTTTCGGACCCTACACTCTAAGCTCCGCGGGTGATTCGTTCTGTCAAATGAGTTACTAATAAGGACGATAATGCAGAAATCAGTAACCAACCTTCTTAAATGACTTCTCCGATATTATCTGAATTCACTAACACTTATGATGACAGCAGCATGACTATTATTTCAGTGCCACTTTGACGTCTTCATCTTCATTTTTGTCTATCTATTTATAGTACAGAGATCACTATACCCTAAATGAAACATCTCCAAAAAAAAAAAAAAAAAGAAAAAAGCAAAGCTGTTTATTCTTTGAAAACCCTAATAGAGTGATACGTACTAGTAAGAATCTTTAATATTACTCAGCAAATGCCTCGAACTAGATGGAAACCAACTCCACAACAGCTGATGATCTTACTAGACTTGTACAGAAAAGGGTTGACAAATCCTAATTCTTCCGAAGTACAAATGATAACGGCCCATTCTATGTATGGAAAGATTCAATGGAAGAATGTGTTTTACTGGTTTCAAAACCACAAAGCTAGAGACAGGCAAAAGATGAAAAAACAGCTTTTGCAAAAATACCCTAAAGATGATATTCGACAACTCACCATCAACAACAATCACGTTGACAAAAACCCTCGTTCTCCTTCTTCTTCTACTACTGTCAATCAAGTTTACTCTCACTCTCCACCTATATTTCTTCATCAGGTACACTTTTGTTTGTTGCGTTTTATGAGTGAGGGAGATCGCTTTCATACGTATGCTCTCGTCTTCATATAGTAGGAATGATTGTCTGATAGGTTAGAGTTAGTGAGGCGGATCCAAGATTTAAAACTTACAATAATAATTGGATTTACAGATAAATATTTATAAAATATTTAATAAATGTTTTAGTACACATATACAGGATTTGAGCAAAAATTATTGAATTCACATGAACCAATCAATGATACTCTACATTCGTCCCTGGTCGTACATGCAAAATTAAATACTCCATCCGTCCAATATATGTGGCACTCTTTCTTTTTTTGTCTTTTTAGTCTGTCCCGGAAAACAATATCACCTTTCCTTATTTAAAAATTTTATCTTTAGAAATCATACCTTACCCTAATGAATTGATTTACAGAAACACAAATATCTACAATTTATTTTAAACTGCAAATTTCAAAAGCTTTTCTTTCTTTTTTAAATTTTGTTTGGAGTCAAACACCGCTATATAAATTAAGAAAGGAGTAGTATAATTTTTATCCTAAAAAATATATCCACACTTGACGGTTATAACAAATCAATGAATGCATGGCACGCATATGCCTTTCGCAGGTACTTTTATCACTTAACCAATGTTAATTGATATGTCTTTTCACCTTAGTTTATCAATTAACAGTAGTAAATTCATGTGGTTTTAGTATAAATACCACATTGTAGCAACAGGGTGTTCTCATTGTAGCAACAGGGTATATATCGCATGTATAGCTTTTAGGATAAAAGTTACTACTAGAACAAATATAACCTTTCACAGTTAAAACTAGTCAAATTAATTCTGACATCTATCGTCTTTATCTCTAGGTTGAAGCAACAACAGAAGCGTCACCTCATATGATGAACTACATCTGGGAAAACCGCATGATGAGGATGAATGGTAGAGATTGGATGTTGATGACAGACAAGCTTTCTTCTAATATTGTCCATTGCAGCAACAAAGTACCTCTCAGAACATTAGAACTCTTCCCCATTGAAACGACTGGCTTCGAGGATTAGAACACAAGAGCGCAACCCTGCACCACTTATAAATCTTCTTTTTAAATATGCTTTTATTTCACTAATAAGTATGTAGTAGAATAGCATATTGTTTGAAGAGTGTAGTATTTTTATTTGACTCGTGTATTGCGTGGTAGCTTGAGTTATGAGTTAGAAACATGCATCTTATTTACCGTTCTAACTTTTTGATATATTTGTTCGTAGGGGTGTGCATGCTTAATTGGTTAATTCGATTCGATTTTCGCCTAAAATCTATCTTCAAAGTCGTCTGGTTGTTGGTTTCGAGGAAGACTCCATGAGTGAGGTTGCTCTAAATTCTAATGGCAGAGCGCCTCCACCATTAAGGTATGAGTGCAGAGGAGAAGTAGGAAGGCTTATGATCTTTCTAGGGTAAGAGTAAAAGAAATAGTAATACTTCCATTTCATAATTGTTCACCTAAATTCTATCACAACTACCTATATATACAATCTCTTTCGAGCTTTAAAAAAAACGTTTCAGTTGTAGAAAAAAATTCATAAATTTATTATAAGATAAAATTTTATCGCGCTGAACCATCCTTCTGCTTTTGCACATCTGCGCACAGCGCACTACAGGCAGTGCCTAGCGCTTTTTAAAAGAATAACGTTGGAGCTTATGATCGGAAACATGCATGCTATGAAATTTCTGTGGCCACATAAAAATAATTTCATATACATCACGTTTCGCTCTATTACATTGATGATATTGCTGTTAAATACCTCCTTTATTATTTTGTAACAATTCTTTTTACTTATTTTTCATTAATATAAATAAAGACAATTTGACAAATATACTTTTTCAAATATTAAATTCTTTTATTATCAAAATGTCATATTTAAAAAGACAGTTCCTTTGTTCGAAAATCCCATTTCTCCCCCGTTCTTCTTCCGTTCCTCTCCAGTCTTGTTTGCAAGAGTTAGGGGCTCCGCACAAATTTTATGGCCTAAAGCCAAATTTTACGAGGAGTCTTAATTTTTTTTAAATTATTATTTTTGTAAGTTGAAGTCCATTTTTTTATTTTTTTTAAATGCAAAGTAATTAATAATTTTTTTATAATCAATGTTTTTCTAATAATTCTTTCTCAATTGACAATATAGTTAATTTATTTAACCTCTTTTCAGACATTATTGAGCTTAGTTAAGATGTTATTAATTTTAATTTGGAAAAACTTCTTTCTGCTAAAATAATGGTAATAAGAGTTATTAACATTATTCTATAAGCAATAAAGGTATTTGGAAAAGAATCAAATCTTTTATTTTATTGAGTATATGAATTAAACTGTTATCTTCTAATTGTACTATTTTTCTTAACACTTTTAATTCAGACAATAAATCTAAACCATCAATATCGGATTGATTATTATGCTTTAAGGAACTCTCAAGATTATGGCAGTACTTTTCCAAATTTTCATCATCTTGTGATCTTAGTTTTTACGCTAAATAGAAAACAAAAAATATTTTAGGATGCTTTGAATTGTTCAAATCTATTTTGAAGTGAAAAAATAGTTTTATCTACTATGTATAAATAGTAATTAACTCTGAAGGTCTCTTCAAGAGATTTCAATATCAATATATTCGTCAAATTATTTTTTTTTATATATCATATGTTACTTATGAAGTTCGGGTTTGATTTTCATTTCAGATGTAATTTTCTTGCCAGAAATCATATCAATTGTAAATCTTTTACCCGTTAAACTTTTAAAATAACAAATTTTTTTTTTACTTAAACTCCGTGACGAGTCAAACAACCTCATTTAAATTTAAATATAAAAAGCATATAATATAAAAGATGTAATAAAAAATAAGGCTCCCACAAATGTGTGGGGCTAAATCAGTTGCTTTATCTGTCACTCTGAAAGCAATGAATCAGTTGCAGCAATTAAAGGATACAAATGGTGGGCTTGAGCGTAACTGCTTCAAAGAAGTTTGCGCCGCTGACACTGAGCAGCTCCTTCTTGTGGGTGAAGAGAATCCACGCCAAACAAGTTTGCTTTTGACACTGACACACAAGTCGTTCTAGCAAGAAATTAATGACCTTTTTTGAAGAAAAATTAAATAATAATCTGACTTTACAAGATAAAAATTGGGGGAAAACCCGTAAAGGTAGGTTACAACCTTTTGCTTTCAAAATACCAGGAAATAATTGAAAGAATTTGAGCAAACCCGGTAAATAAACTTAATTAAAAGATTTTTTAAATATGACATTATGATACAAATAATTAATTAAAAGAATCCAATATTAGAAAATGACAGATTTATCAAACTGTATTTACATTAATGTAAAAGGAATTGTTATAAAAAATTTAAACTAAGGGACGTAAGCATAATACTATAAATCACAAAGGAAATTAATGCGAAATTATCCTTTTAAAAAAATAAAAAACATGTCTTCTTTTTGATGGATTAATAAGAAAACAATATAATCGTGAAAGGAATAGGCAAGACTGAAAATTATGAAGTCATTTAGTAAATTTGTCTTCCACTAAACCAATTGTTTCAGCCGAGATTTGACTTTAGGACCATGTTTATCTCCAAATTTCACATTTATTTCCAAATATATTTGAATCTTTCCTAGGGTAGTAGAGTCACAATTTGTCTCAACGCAAAGCCGTCAATTTTTAATCTGATTTTCTTAAAAATTATCTTTCACTTCGAATATGCATCTCAAATTGGAGTATTTAGTTATGTTTTGGAAATTATGTGAAATAATCTAAACATCCCAAATATTTACTTCCTCCGTTTCAATTTATGTAACATGTTTGACTGGGCACGAAATTTAAGAAAAAGTAAGACTTTTTGAATTTGTGGTCCTAAACAAGTCAAAAGGGGGCCAAGAGTATTTGTGTGGTTACAAAAGCTTCTCATTAAGGCTAGAATTGTAAGTTTAAACTAAATTGTTACCAAATTTAGAAAGGAGTCATTCTTTTTTGAACGAACTAAAAAGGAAATAGGTTTACATAAACTGTAACAGAGGGAGTATCTATACAAAAATGTATTTTCAGTAGTAGGCTGTCACACCCCGACTTTGGGGAGTGTGGCCGGCACTCGGCACCCGAAGGCCCGAGCGAACCAACCATAGCATATGTGACATGTAATATGAATAATAGACCGACAAGGCTGCAATATGACACTAACAAGAACCAAATGTATAATCCTACACACAGAAGAACCCAACAACAACCTATATATATATATATATACATATATATCTAAGGCCAACAAGACTATATAGTCATGCCAACTGTACAGGGGGCCGACAAGGCCATGTAAAACATATATACACTGACAACTGGTCTGCAAGCCTCTAAAAGAGCAACACAATATCAACAAGTCGGGATAGGGCCCGACATACCCCAAAATAATACATATACATATGCATTTGTACCTATAGACTCACAACCAGCAACTCCGAAGAAGTGGAGTGCGACACTCAACCGCTGATCTCAGTGTCCTACTGCGGAGGCACGCCGGCCTGTCTATCAGCACCTGTGGGCATGAACACAGCGCACAAAAGGCGTCAGTACGAAATATGTACTGAATATGTAGGGCGGCAAGGACAAGCACAAATAAGGTAAATAATATGAGAAGAGATTTACAAATAACCTGAAACTCTGTTCAAAGCCATTGAGGGCGACCATATCCACAACATAAATGTAAATGCGTGCTCGTAAAATCATTCCTCACTGTGGAGGTATATATATCATATCATATAACAATAATAATAAATCTCTCTGTATGGTGAGCTCATCATCACAACATCATCTCTGCCCAACTGATCAGTGGCAATGCACAGCTACGTGCCTACCCGGCCGCCTACAACACGGCTCGGTAAAGAAGAAACATTTTTAGGTGCACATATAAGTGCCTACCCGGCCGACTATAGCGCGGCTCGGTAATGAAAATAAACACACACACATATATATATATACATAAGTGCAATGCAAGACCGACCTCAGAAGAGATATCATGACAAGAGTCGAAGTGACCTATTGTCGTTATCCTTCGACTATCTTTATTGTCCCTACGTCCTTTGGTTTCCAACCATGAGACAACCAGCACAAGAAACATGGAAGTTACGTAGTACAGATTTATTTGAAGTATACATCATGTTCAAGCTAACAATAACCATGATCAATATGGACGTCGGAAAAAGAACGAACAAAAGAATTTTAATTCTCTTTGAGTGATGAACAAGGAACGATGAGAATACTTAAATCTTTTTCGATATGAGTTATTTATGTGAAAAGGGTAGATTTAATCATATTTATCAATTTGGAGTGGAGCAGTTCGAATTTGATGAAACAATCCAATAAACGTTCATTCCAGTTCTAGTCATGCCGAAAGATATAAAGAAGGACCCTACATACCTCGTTGATAGAGCTATACGCGTCTTCCTGGTCCTTGAATACCTTATGAATGGCTACCTACACAAAATGAACTATTCGAGATCAAATCAAACTCATAGCTCATGAGAGTCTTCACTTAGACATTTAAGCAAGCAACTCGCGGGCATAAGTTCGTAGGCTCTTTTGTAGCTCAATTTTCCCGCAAAGCACTACAAAATTTTTACTTTCCTACTCCCCCTCATCAGTGCAATCCTATCCATACTACCATAACTCCAAGCAACATGTTAAAACTACATAAAACAGCCCAACAAGAAAGCCAAGTCCATAAGAGTTCATAAGAATCGCAAAAGCTCATTCTATGGGGGTTTTAACCCAATTTCTAGGTTTAATTACTTGTAAGGCTCAAAGAGATGAAGAGAAGGTTAAATCATACCTTAAAAGTTGAATAATACTCTACAACTTGAGTTATTTCAAGACAAAGCTTTCTTCCGAAAATCAAAACAAGGAGAAGTCTACGATATTATGATTGTCATGTGATTCCTTATGTTGTAATCACTTGATTTGCCTTTGAAATTGATTGTGATTGATGGAGAATAATTTGGGAGAGTATAAGGGCTGATCTAGGGTTTAGTCTTGATGAAAATGAGGGCCAAAAACGTTGGAGGCCTCTATTTATATCACTTAAGTGGGGCCCACTGTTCTGTGGCAGTTTGCACCCTTGTACGGAAATGCGAATTTCTCTCTACTCGGATGTCGTATCGACAAACGGTTAAATGCGCTGGAAACTAAACTCGTAGATCTTCGATTTGATAGGTGCACCCCATAACTCCAAGTATATTGAGAGAAAAACTCTTTCACATTTGACCCAAATTTCAGTGAAATTTACAAGCGTAATTTGCGACAAACTTTTTCAACTTCCGTGTCACAACTCATTTGACTTCAAAACTTAACGTATGACTATCATCCTATTTAATACCTCAAAAAAAAATACCTTCTTACCATGTTAGCAACCTTACGATACGACAACGCACGAACACACGAGGTGTAACATAACCTCTCCCCAGGACTTCTTAGGCTTACCTCTATCCCTCCTGCCCACCGAGGCAAACCGCTCGCACCTTCTAAAAAGGATAAAAAAAATTAAATAAAAAATTAAAAAAGGAGAGTCGGAGGAGGGGGGGAGAGATGTTTCTTAGGACGGGACAGCCAAGGTTGGGGTTGGGAAGATATTATTACCTGACTTTTTTTATTTTTTTATTTTTTATGATAACGTGACTGGATCCATCTTTTGACAGCTATTTAGATTCTCAGTTGGCTCTAGAGCTTCTGATTTCCTGACGTGCTAATCAAATTTATTTTGTTGGTTGAGCAGGAAGAGGAGAAGAGACGAGAAGAAAGAGACGAACGGAAGAGGAAATATAATGTCAAGTACAATGACGAGGTACATCTACATTTTCATTTTTATCTTTCTGCTCATCCGCTTCTTCGTCCTTTCTAACGACATTTGCCAGTACAGGTAACACTTGAAGATATGGAAGCATACATGGTGAAGAGGATTCACCACGATGATCCAATGAAGGACTTTCTTCACTGAGTTTGGGATGTGGCCAAATTGTTAACCTCTTAAAGGAGGAAACATTAGTTGGACCTTGTGCTAGTCGTAGGAGGAAATGTCTACGATAGTTTCTTAGTCAAAAATTAAATTTCGAGGAAGAGTTTTGTTCAAGGTCTTTTTCTTCTATGATTTTAGCACCTTAACAGTATTGTGACACTTACGCACCACCCATATAAAAAGAACACATGTAGAGGAGGATACCGGTGGTGTAATTACGTTGTAATATAGGCAAAGGGTTGGTGTATGTTTGGGCCTCTTGGATATTTTATGAATTTATATTTAGGGCTTAACGTTTATATCCTTTTTTTTTCCTTTGCCTTGGGCTATTTACAACTGCGTTATTGGGTGTTGTTTGTTTGAAGCCTTTACTCTGGTATACTATATGAAATAGGGGTAATTTTTTTTTAATGTCATCACTGCCCGGCAGTCAGCGTCGCAGCTAACTTCAGCCTTCACACACATGCACACTTTTAGCACTAGAACACAATTACGGGTTAAACAAGATAGCAAGCACATACAATGATTACGGGGAACTTTCAACTTTTTATTTATCTTTCAGATATACAAAAGGAATCTCGACTTAGAGGCTTACAAAACTGGCTAATGCCTTAGCCAAAATACAGCATACATATACAATCTGCCAGAGGCAGTTACAAGGGGGAGGGGGCGTACCTGGCATGTGCCAGCAGCAGTACATGGGGATCATGGACTCCCTTATTCTAAGCAACACTTCTGCCCACCAGGGCCATGTCTTCAAAAAGTGCCCACAGCATTTTCCGCCCACCAAGGCCATGTTTTCAAAAAGTGCCCACAGCATTTCCGCCTATGCACATGCCATGCACACTGCTTAACCAACGCATGTGCCGCGCACATGCTCCGCCCATGTGCCGTGCACACTTGTTGGCCTGATGATTTCGCCCACACATAGAATATTTTTCGCCCATCTTCATCCCAATGCCATGCCAACACCATGCCATCACCTTGCCTCGCCCGTTTGCCTTGCACGCATGTCCGCTAGGTGCCATGCGTCTGTCCGTGCCACTGACATTCGTCAAGCTGCCTTGCCAACACCCAAGCACTTGACTTGCTGCACACCATGCCATAGGCATGCAACCCCGCATATTGCTTCCATCACCCACGTTGGCCCATGTCAAGGGACAATGCACAAGCCCTTGACACCGACCTCTACCCACGCGTCTAAGTTCCAACTCGAGGATCTAACACTATATTAGTCTTCTTTCTGCATTGCTGTTTGCGCATTTCTAACTTGTGAGTGCACGACAGAGAATGCATAGTCTGGAGCAAGACGATCCAAGGATAATAACACTATCAAGTACTATTTATTATAGAATACAATTACAATTTGATCAATTCAAATATAAGTACTGTAATCTCATATCTTCATCCTAGCATTTTTACTGTATTATGCAAAATAATTTAAAAGTCAATAATAACAAAATTATTTGACTAATACTCTCTCTTAACATTACATGTTCATTTGTGATGCAATTTATTATAAGCATTACCTAACGTCATATTGTATTCAATGTATTATTTCAAGTGAAAATTATTATTTCACTTGCAAACCTTGAATTTTTATTTCTAGAAAATTTATGTACAAGCACAACTTCAATTTTCGAATATCATTTTTTAATTTTAACTTCAACTTCAAATATATTATTTTCAAGTTCAACTAAATATTATCCAAATGACTGCTAAGATAAATTAAATCCAAAGTGAATATTAATGAGATTAACTTAGTATTACCAAGTCAAATAGGTTTCTCAAGTAATTTCCAAAAGAGTTAAAGAGTTACAACCTAATTTACCTTCTAAAATATTTTACTGATGGGTAAATTTTAAAAAGATTGGGACCAAAAAGTCATCAACATTATAGGTATAAAAGCTTTTATTGGCTAGGAACAGGATTACATTAAATGAGAAAAATTGTGGCTTTGACAGAAAAGTAAAAGGCAGAGAGTATTTAGAGTTCACTATTAAAGGACACACTTATATGCATTTTGGGGATACGGTTATAAGGAACCAATGGGATGATACAACCTGGAGCGGGACGACCCCAAGCTCCTCAAGTTTGTGGCTTCTATATAAGTAGTAAAGTAATACGTAGATACTTTTCTCAGGTTTTTTATTTCTCTATTGCAGTCAATGTAAAGATAAACTATATCATTACGAAATAAATTTTATTTGATGTTGACAACAAAAGAGAGGTTCCAAAGAAGAATTAATACTACAAACGACGGGCCAACAAATTCTGTTGGCGCATATTTGCACGGAATTTAGCTATGAACTCCTCTGCTCTTTCATTAATGCAATGCAATTGTGGAGATGCCAATGTCAACGATTCCCACATCTCATCCGCTGCAACTAATTGCTGTTGATCATTTGGGTTCTCATCAACCATGCTCGTACATGGGACACTGCTTTCCCCTTCATGATTCACAGCTTGCTCTGTTTCCATTACACAAAATTGTTTACTGTCCTTGTTTGCTGTTTTTGCTGCGATCATAGGCTGGACATACTTCTCCTTCACCACCGATACATCCTCAATGAACAGCTGATCAATATATACAGGTGCTGCTTTCTTGTGGTACTTAAGAGTAGGCCTGTACTTTGACTTGTGTTTGAGCTTGTTTGAGCCCTTGGTTTTGAATTGAACTTGAAAGACCGGCCACGGTGCTAATTTCTTGCTAGCTTTGCTGAAAGAATTTGGATTCTTGGATTTCTTAATGACTTTGGATTTACTGAGTACTTTGTGGAATTTGGTTTGTAACTTGGTCGAAAAGAGCTTCCATATTTTCCGAGTTGGTAGGAGTCTCTGCAAGTTCAACCAAGACATGGTGTTTGAGGCAACGCAAAAGTCAAATGGCTGTTTGTGAATAAAGCTCTTCTTTCGCTTGAAAGGGTGAGATCCTAAGATATAGGAGTAGGGGTAGTGGTAAAAGTCACAAAGTTGTTGCAAATATAATTCACGGCTTAAATTTTACGCTATAGTTTTGACACAAAAAGATGAGGACAAAAGGCTGATAGATTCAGGAGCGCGTTTCTTTTCCGCAAACTTCCTCCAACTTAAATGTTCATTTTGTTTTATACTCCACTCTTTCTAACAGTCGTGCTACATATCTTATCTGATGCCACAGGCTGTAAAGCCATCTTCTTGCATAACTCTTTATTCTTTTCTTTGCATGCACTGATAGAAAACTGGCAAAACCCGTCCACAAAATACCGGTCGGAATCGGTTGGAAGAAAAATTAACAGAAATCAGTCAAAAAATAGGTAAATTTGTCGCAAAAGTCAAAAAAAATATTTCTCACAATGATACCGACCGCCATCGATCGGAAATAGTGGTCCCACAACAAAGAAACACAACTACGTCTGACACATATAAAAATTTCGACTGATGTCGGTCGGAAATTGGTCAATCTTTGACCAAGACCTGGTCATACTTGCATATTATCTACCGAAATAAGTTTTAATTAAAATTTTTTAAGTATATCGATCGAAATCGGTTGAAAATTTAAAATTATTTTTTCCCGCCCAGGGGCAATTGATTTTTTAATATAACAAAAATTATACATATATAAATTACCGACCGATTTCGGTCGGTATTATTGTTAGATTATTTATTATTTACAATATTTACATATATTTAAGAATACGTGCGCGCGCGCACATACACACACAGATATATATACACACATAATCTTGAATGTTTTATTCTCGATCACCTTATTAGTACTTTGCTCGAATACTTCATCAGTGGATCAATTAGAAATTCAATTATATTCTATTAAAACTTACTATAACACATTTAAAAACAAAGTGTATAGTTATATAAGATGTAGTGCTATATTAATACTTAAGTTTTAGCAACAACAACATATGTATACTTATATTAATATAGCATTAATATGTATACATATGTTGTTGTTGCTAAAACTTACACACACACACACACAGAGATATATATATATATATATATATACACACAAATATATATCATCAGGCCTGAGGGCTATGGGTAAAATTTATTTACTACTTCTTTGTTTGCTGATTTTATTTAATGTAATTGCTATGTTGTAGGTTCATACCTAGTTATTAGACTACAAAGATAATCACTGAAGCTCTTGGCCGGTTGTATGATGCACCCTATGCGAATTGGAGCGAATTTCCACCTGAGCTCGTGGAGCAAATTTTCAACCAATTTAAGGTTATAATATAATTCTTATCTATTTAAGCATTATATTAACAATAATTTCATCTAACGTTACACACTTCATTTGCAGACTAAGTGTGCCTGGGAGGACCGGCATAACAGTGAATTCTTGCAATTTTTGAGTTCATATGCCATAAGAGACTATCTGATTCCTTCTGTTATGCTCGGAAGAAGAGCAAGAAGCCTTCATGGGTTGTACCGCACATATGGGAGGATCTGCTGAGGCAGTGGACTACTGAGAAATTCGAGAAGATGAGTGAACAGGGAAAGAAGGCCCGAGCATCTGAGAAGGATGGCTCCTTGCACTGCGTCGGTGCTAGGAGCATGGGACTGCAAGGAGACTACTGGTAATTCCTTAAAATATTAATTCTATTTTTATCGAAATGTATTTATATATTTTAATTTAGTTAACATGTTTTATTATATTGTAGAAAAAAAATATGGGAGGAAGATGACTCATGATGAGTTCTTCATGGAGACTCACATCCGGAAGAAGAAGGCATCGACAGATCCAACTAGAGGGGTCGAGGACCGGACGGAGACTACATATTTAAGTTTCATAACTACTATAATTCAAAATTAAAGTTTATAATATTATATAGTTAATAATTTTCTATCTTCTAAATAAAGGGTCCAAGACTAATGTGGAGGAGTATACTCAGAGCTTCCCACCGAATGAGCAAGGCGAGCGATCGCCCCTTTCAAACAAAGAAGCACAGAAGATATGGTTGGATGTTATCGGTGGTCCTAAAAAGGGGATAGTATACGGCGTTCCAGAAAGATCATTCCGGCGCTACAGGGCTGGATTGCAAGGTATAGGGACTTCCGCTCAGGGCGAGGCAATTGATAGGTCGTCTCGTCTATCGAGAAGAAGATCGCAAAGCTACCAGCAGAGCTTGAAGAGACAAAGGTTAGAGAACAAAAGAGAGATAAACAATTTGATACCCTTCAAGTTCAGCTAGAAAAGAGGGACCAACAATTTAATGTCCGTCAAGGTCAGCTGGCCAATGCTAGTGGTGCTTTCCCCATTCCCCGATCTCGTGAGCCTTCTCCAGATATGTCTTGTTCGCGTGAGACTTCGGTCGGATTTTTTGTTTTTAAATTTTAAATATTTTAATAATACCGATCAATTTCGATCGAAATTGAACAATTTTAAAAAAAAATAATAATTAAAATTCCGACCGAAGTTGGTGCGCTATTTTCAAGAATATCGACCGAATTCGGTCGGTAAGTTTATTTTGTATCAGAATATTTAGTCAAAGTGCGTTGAAAATTACCGACCGACTTCGGTTAGAAATATCGACCATCTGCGGTCGATAGCCATTAGCGACCATTATTTTTTTGACGAATTGAAAATGGTTGAAAATCGGTCGGATTTTGTTCGATTTCGACAGATTTTTTTGAACGTTTTTTGATAGTTTTTTAATAGTAATACAAAGTTAGAGTCGGATTTAAAATTTTAAATTATTGATGCAGAACATTGACTGCACTCAATATATTTTTGTGGTAAGGAGCGTCAAATCGTTATGACTATATATTTCTAAATATTCAAATATACAAAATAGGCCCAATAAGTAGTGACGGGGGCATGACTTTCAGTAAGAGAATCAAAGAAAAAACTCATCTTGTGTTTAGGAGTTTTAAATTTGACTCATGCTAAAGTGCTGAGAGCGAATCTTAGGCAATGATTCTAATTCGTGTGTGGACCATTTTCCAACTTTACAAGATTCATCCGTTTCTACACCTTCGGTTTCCCCTCGCTCTTCATGTTACCCTCTTCCCTGTACATCTATTTTTTGTTTTTCTAAATTTTTTATCTTTTTGTCCTTTGCCTTTATCCAGTAGCGACTAGCAAGATTCTTGGTTGCTAAGAGACAAGTTGAATCAATGTCAGCAGGCATAAGTTACTTAAAGAATGTTAGGATAGGAAATCGGGTAGTGTGGAATTTAATTAAATAATATTATAGTGACAATAACAAAGACAATACAAGTTGATAATAACGGCAATTAAAGAAGATAAAGAAGACACAAATTTAACGTAGTTCGGTCAAGGTGACCTACGTCCACAAGCGGAGAGGAGCAAATTTACTATATCAACAAGAGTACAAAAGAGGGTACAAAATTAGAGTAAATACTCTTATTAGTCCCAAATACCCCAAGAAAATAACCTCATAAGATCACTCCACAGAAAGGATTCACACAAGTGTTTCCCAACACTCACTCTCTTACAAAATACTCTATAATGAAATAAAGGAGGAGAAAGAAAGACAAAAGTGAAAAGCTCTTAAATTGGTATATTCTCAAATGAGGAGAAGCTCCTCTATTTATAGCAAGAAATCCTTGACCTAATAGTAGATATTATGTCATGGCAAATGTCATGAAGACTTGACCCCCACTTGAAAATAAGTCAAATTAATGGCCATATTACATATCTCCACCTTGGCCTAATTTTGACTTATATATAGTACATTTTCTCTAACTTCTCCGCAACAACCCCATGGGCAAAATCATTCTTCATAAATGCCAATCAAGTTCAGGCAAAGCTTGAACTTGGACATTGGAATAGGTTTTGTGAACATGTCAGCAGGATTGTCTCTAGTGTTGATCTTCTGAACAGAGACTTTTCCTTCAGCAATGGTTTCTCGAATGAAATGACACTTTATATCAATGTGTTTCGTCCTCTCATGATACATCTGATCTTTAGTCAAGTGAATGACACTTTGACTATCACAGAAAATGGTATTATCACTTTGGTGTGAATTGAGTTCTGCAAATAAACCCTTCAACCATAAAGCTTCTTTGATCGCCTGGTCACTGCCATATATTCTGCTTTGATAGTAGATAAAGCTACTACATGTTGTAATGTAGCTTTCTAACTAATAGCGCAACCAGCAATGCAAAATACATAGCTTGTCAGTGATCTTCTTTTGTCAAGATCACCAGCATAATCTGAGTCTACAAAACTAACCAAAGTGTTAGTATTTCTCCCAAACTCCAAACATGTGTTTGAAGTACCTTGCAAGTATTTGAGAATCCATTTCACAACCTACCATTGTGCTTTACCAGGGCAAGCCATATATCGGCTTACCACGCTTACTGCTTGTAAAATGTCTGGACGTGTACAAACCATTGCATACATAATAATGCCGGCTGCACTAGAATAAGGAACTTGTGCCATGCACCTCTCTTCTTCCTCTGACTGCGGGGACTGAGTAGCTGATAACTTAAAATGAGCAGCAAGAGGGGTACTAACTGTTTTAGCATCTTTCATGCCAAACCTCTCCAAGACTTTCTCCAAATACTTCTTCTGGGTCAGGAATAGCCTGTTAGTTTTTCGATCTCTTTTGATCTCTATGCCAAGGATTTTCTTAGCTTCTCCCAAATCTTTCATCTCAAATTCACTTTTCAACTGACTTTTCAAATTGTGAATTTCTGTTAAATCCTTAGCAGCAATGAGTATGTCATCAACATAAAGTAATAAGTACACAAATGAACCATCATGTAACTTCCGGAAGTAAACGCAACTATCATACATGCTCCTCGAATAACCATGACTCAACATAAAGGAATCAAACCTTTTATACCATTATCTTGGAGACTGCTTTAATCCGTACAAGGATTTCTTCAACAAGCAAGCATGATCTTCTTTTCTTTCAATGTCAAATCCTTCGGGTTGATGCATGTATATTTTTTCCTCAAGTTCGCCATGTAAAAAAGTTGTCTTAACATCAAGTTGTTCTAATTTCAAATCATACATGGCAACTAAGGCAAGCAAGACACGAATAGAGCTATGTTTAACAACATGTGAGAAAATATTATTAAACTCAACTCTTTGTACCTGACTATAGCCCTTTGCAACTAATCGTGCCTTATACCTAGCATCTTCAACCCCTGGAATGCCATCCTTTTTCTTGAAGACCCATTTGCAACCAACAATTCTTTTTTCTGATGGCGGCTTCACAAGAGACCAAGTACCATTCTTGTGGAGAGACTCAATTTCTTCATTCATCGCAATCAGCCACTTGGCTGAGTCAGCACTAGAAACTGCTTCTGAATATTTTGATGGTTTTCCAATTTCTTCAGTTTCTTGTGCAATTGAAAAAGCAAATGCAACATAATCTCCAAACTTTAATAGTTGTTTACCTTCTCTTCTTGGTTTATATTTGGCTATAGAATACTCCTCTTCTTCTGGTTCAACTTCAGGAGTCTCAACTTCAGGAATTTCAACTTCTGGCGCAACTTCAGGAGTTTTAACTGTATTTTGCTCCAAAGTTGATGAGCTTTGACTCAGAAGGAATGTCAATCTCAACCTCCACCTGTTTTTGTGTACTCTTTCCTTTATCTGTATTACAAGAACTAGAAGACTCTTTTCTAGAATGTAACATAGAGAATTCATCAAAGGTTACATCTCTGCTAATTATAAATTTTGGTGCCATGAGATTAGGATACCATAGTCGGTATCCTTTCACTCCAGATGCATACTTAGGAAAATGCACTTTTTAGCCCTTGGCTCTAATTTTCCATCATTTACATGCATGTATGCAGGGCAACCAAATATCTTGAAATAAAAATAATTAGCAGGAGTACCTGACCACATTTTTTCTAGAGTCTTAAAGTTCAAAGGTGCAGAAAGAGCTCGGTTGACAATAAAAGAAGCTGTTGAGATAGCTTCTGCCCAAAAGGCATTTGTCAACCCAGCATTTGAAATCATGCAACGAGCTCTTTCCAAAAGAGTTCTATTCATCTTTTCTGCCACATCATTTTGCGGAGGTGTCATTCTCACAGTATGATGTCGAGCAATTCCTTCATTCTTGTAAAATTCGTTGAATTCATCATTACAAAATTCCAAGCCATTATCTGTTCTAAGCCGCTTAACCTGTTTTCCTGTTTGCTTCTCAATCAAAACTTTCCATTGTTTGAAATTTAAGAAAACATCACTTTTATTTTTCAGGAAATAAACCCAAACTTTCCTTGAATAATCATCAATGAAAGTTAACATGTACCTGGCACCACCTTTTGATGGGGTATCGAAGGACCCCAAAGATCTGAATGAATGTAATCCAAAGTACCTTGTGCTCTATGAATCACTGGAGATTTGAAGCTGACTCTTTTTTGCTTCTCTAATACATAATGTTCACGGAACTCCATATGTCCGATACTTTGGCCACATAAGAGACCTCTTTTGCTAAGGATGGAAAGATCTTTTTCACTCATATGCCCCAATGGCATATGCCATAATTTCATGATATCAGAATTTGATTTATGTAATATTGAAACTGCACCACCACCTGTAATAGTAGGTCCCAATAGAGTATACAACGTACCAGATCTGCTGCTTTCATGATCACCAGAACACCATGAGAAACTTTCAGAACTCCACCTTCACCTGTGTACTTACACCCAAGAGATTCTAGAGTGCCCACAGAGATGAGATTTTTTTTCAAGTCAGGAACATGTCTAACATCGATGAGAGTTCTCACCACACCATCACGCAGCATTGTTGCCCATCGAGACAACTCCACCTTCAATAGATTCATATGTGGTAAATAAATCCCGATTGGGACACATACGATAAGAACAACCCGAATCTAAAATCCGCTCATTGTTAGATTTGAAACTATTATTAGTTGCTAAAATAAAGTTCCTCGGTCTCATCAGCAGCTACACTTGCTTCGGTAGTGTCAGTACTTTTGTGCTCATTTTCCTTTTCTGTATGCTATTGTTTGTTTTTCAATTTAAAGCATTCAGAAATAATGTGACCTTTCCTATGACAATATTTGCACATGACATTTATGTATCTGGATTTTGACCTTGATTTAGGTCTCTCACTACTTGAATCTTTCTTATTGGATCTACCTCTTATGAATAAGCCTTCCCTTTGGTTCCCACTAGTTCCCCAGTAATATCTCTATCTATTTGTTCTTTTGATTTCAAAATAGATTTGATATCTTTATAAGAGATATTATCCTTTCCATAAAGCATAGTATCTCTTATATGCTTAAACGACTGGGGTAAGGAAACAAGCAATAACACAACTTGATCCTTATCTTTGATTTCAGCATCTATGTTACTTAAATCCATAAGAAGAGAATTAAAAGTATCAATATGTGTAAGATAGAGGTACCTTCAGCCATACGAATGTAGAATTTTTATTTTAGATAAAGCCTGTTTTCTACTGTTCTTTTCATATATATGGTTTTCAGCTTTTCTCATATGCCTTTGACTGAGCTTTCTGCTGCAACTTCTCGCAAAACCTCATTTGAGAGATTTAAAATAATACCTGTTTTTGTCTTTTTGTCTATGACGGCAAACTCCTCGTCCGTCATTTTATCCGGCTTCTTCTCCTTTCCTTGTAGTGCCAAATCTAAGTCACCCTAAATTAGGATAGCTTCCATATTTAATTGCCACATTCCGAAGTTTGCACTTCTGTCAAATTTCTCAACACAAGACTTTGTTAGAGTCATTTGGGCTATTTAAACTAACCCGGTTAGATTTGGCTCTGATACCAATTTGATAGGATCGAGAAATCGTATAGTTTAGAATTTAGCCAAACAATGTTATAGTGACAATAACAAAGACAATACAAGTTGATAATAACGACAATTAAAGAAGATACAAATTTAATGTGGTTCGGTCAAGGTGACCTACATCCACAAGCGTAAAAGAGCAAATTTACTATACCAACAAGAGTACAAAAGAGAATACAAAATTAGAGCAAATACTCTAATTAATCCCAAATACCCCAAGAGAATAACCTCACAAGATCACTCCAAAGAAAGGGTTCACACAAGTGTTTCCCAACACTCACTCTCTTACAAAATACTCTATAATGAAATAAAGGAGGAGAAAGAAAGACAAGAGCGAAAAGCTCTTGAATTCGTGTGTTCTCAAATGAGGAGAAGCTCCTCTATTTCTAGTAAGAAATTCTTGACCTAATAGTGGATATGATGTCATAGCAAATGTCATGAAAACTTGATCCACAAATTGTGTTATACTGGATATTATGTCATGGCAAATGTCATGAAAATTTGATCCATTAATTTTGTTATAGTGGATATTATGTTATGACAAATATCATGAAGACTTGACTCTACTTGAAAATAAGCCAAATTAATGATCATATTACAAAAAAATCTAGTATTACATTACCATTTTGTTTTTCTTTAGAAATTTGTATGGTGGTGTAATCATGTGAATAGTGAGACTGAGAGTTTTGGCGGGACGAAAATTCTGTACTTAAACTGATGTCGTGTGGAATTTTAACTATAATTAGAGTACAAGTCAATTATAGTCTAGTATTATTTTCACTTTTCATTTCAGTATCACCATTAGGTACAAAAGTAACCAGCCTTATAAGTTTGTTGGACTTAAATAAAGACATGCTCATTGAGGCTAAAACTAAAGGAGCACTCCATTCTTAGTGATGATACCCCTCAAAAAATGAAATAAAACGGCTGAATGCATAACTCTGTCCTCTGAATCAATTTTTGCATTCTTATCTTATTTTTCTTTTCTGGTGATGTTCATCACTCTGTTTTTGCCATAATTCCTTGAGGATCCAGAACAAGCATAAAATTACATGCATCCTTATCAATGGTTCGTTTTGGTTGGTTATTTTATAAAACTTATATCTTACCAATTTTTCAGTTATTCTATTTTCTATAACCAAAATTAAATTTTTTGAAATCATATTAATCATCTTGTTTTTCTTCGATATAGCTACGGTTCGGTTAATTTTTGATATTTTTTTAAACGTCTTAGCATAGTCACAAGTAAAAGTTAAAACGCAATAACATGCGCATTTGGATAGGACTTTGAGCAAACTCTCTAGGCATTTTTTTAAAGAGATGATGAATCAAGGGAACATGAAAAATAGCCACAATAGAGTTCTCACTATTCTGTAGTAATGTAAAACAAATTAAGCAAATACGAGAGGAATGTAAATCACCCGAATGAAAAGATTTAGAACTCAAAAATAAAATCTATTAGAAAATTAAGTATTCAACAAATGAAATCAAAATCATACGAGAGGAAAGATATTCAATACCATATTATTTGCTACTCAAGATCGTTGAAATACTTTATTCTTTACTACTCAAAATGCTGAAACTAATTTAGCTTCACCAAGAGTACCAGAATACGTTTGGGTGTTAAAAGTTTAGGCGTTAATTATTTTTATAAAATTAAAAACTTACTCTAATATTTGGTAGAATTATAAACTTATATAAAAATCTATAATTTTATTAAAAGAAACTTAATAATCGGTTAGATATAGTACTGTTGGTCCAAGAGAAAAAAAGAGGAGGAGATCTACTATAGTCTTTGAAAATAATGATACCTCCATGCAGTGCTTCTTTCAAGCTTATCTATTTGTTATATAATAATTGGCTTAAGGCTATTTCCTTTACACCTCTGTTTACCGTGAAAAGAAAAAAAGAAAAAGAAAAAGAGAAGAACTGCTAACCTGGTGAAGCTACTACTGGATATTGTTTAACAAAGCCCCTATTCAACGAGTTGAGGCCCAAATTTGAAGGTTTGTTTTGTCGATCCAATATTAGAGCCCAACCCAAATATTACTGCTTGCCCAGTATTTTGGGAGTTCAAACAACCTCAGTGCTAATGTGAAAAAACAAAAAACTTAAGCGAAACAGAAGAGCTTAGACAAGTGGTAGGTGCGAAGGCAGAAGGTGTAAGCAAAGCAGCTGCAAAACTTCCACACGTATAGTTTCATGCAAACCAACACATCTTTGATTCCTTTGAACAACCATTGCAAGGTGTCCTTCAACAGCAGAAATGGAGACACCTTCACCATGCAAAAGAAAACAGAGTTCATTAATGCCACACGGCCACTCCACTACTTCTCCTCCAACACTATAAGAAGGAGGCCTCAGTTTCTCCAAATCTCATCCCATCTTTGTAGTTAATTATAAAGCTTCATTAAGCCATGGTGGTCACTACTAGACTCCTCTTAGCTTTACTCCTCTCTGCTTTTCTCTTGTCTGCAACAAATGCAGTTCGAGATTATCAGGGTCAGCAAGCTGGTCAGCCGGGTCAGAGAGGCACTCGTCTGACTGCAGCTCAACAATGCCGTTTAACAAGGCTCACTGCCAGCCGGCCCACTAACCGAATTGAGTCTGAGGGCGGCGTCACTGAGCTGTGGGATGAGAACGAGGAGCAATTCCAGTGCGCTGGAGTTGCTCCCATGAGGAGTGTCATCCGCCGCAACTCTCTTTCTCTGCCTAACTTTCATCCTATGCCTCGCTTGGTTTACATTGAGCGTGGCCAGGGATTGATTGGCATTACTTACCCTGGCTGTGCTGAGACTTTTCAGTCTCAGTCTCAGTCTCAGTCCTTCCAGGCTGGCCGAGAGCCAAGGGAAGAGAGGGGCCAAGGCCGCAGAAGTGACCAACACCAGAAGGTCCACCGTATTCGCCAAGGAGATGTTGTGGCACTTCCAGCTGGCGCTGCTCATTGGTGCTATAATGATGGTGAGGAAGAGCTTGTCGCCGTCTCTGTCAATGACCTCAACCACCGGTCCAACCAGCTTGATCAGAACTTGAGGGTAAAATGCATTAGTTTCTACTACTTTCTACAATTTGATGATTTTTTGTTCATGAAATTTCATAATTGATTGGCTGTGTTTTTGTACGATAGGCATTTTACTTGGCTGGTGGAGTACCAGAAAGTGGAAGGCAACAAACTCAAGCAGGTCAAAGACTACAGAGCAGGCAGAGGTTTCAGAACATTTTCCGTGCTTTCGACACAGAGTTGATGGCTGAGGCCTTCAACATCCCAGCCGAGATTGTAAGGAGGATGCAAGAAGAGCAGAGCGAACGTGGACTAATTGTAAATGTGAGGGAAGGAATGAGAATGATTAGGCCTGACGAAGAAGAAGGAGAATTTGAAGAAGAGCAAGGGCGACCACGACGAGAACAGCAATGGTGGGAGGAAGCAACGGGAAATGGCTTGGAAGAAAACATTTGCACAATGAAAATCCGCACCAACCTTGAACACCAAA
>MCJB01049856.1:0-34346 GCA_002018475.1 Nicotiana obtusifolia
AGGATTATAAATTTTTCTAATATATTGTATAAAATGGGGGTTCGAAGGAAAGCTATATGGTAAACACATAACTGTTACCATTTTTGCTAGTTCTTCACGATCCTTGTTTGGATCATAGTATAAAATACCCTCGGTAACCGTGTTAATACCGGGTTGTACTAAGTTTGAACCAGCACTAGTTGGAACCGGATTAGATCCGCCCGCCCCCTGTTCCGCAGCTTTCATTTGCAAATATCTTTATTTTTCATAAGGGTGTTTCATTATGTGCCTAGTTAAACTACCCGTACCGCTACGGTTGCCGATATATTTATGAGCCAACTCTGACCCACAATTTTTACACTTAGCTTTATTTTGTTCTCTTAATTGAGTAAAAAAGTGCCAAACAAGAGATGGTTCAGCCCGTTTAGGAGGTCTTCTATCAAATATAGGGGTTAATACATGAGGGTCATCAGTTGGGTTATTATTAGGACTAGTAGGTGTATCTTCTAAATCGAGTTGCGATTCATCTATATCGGCTTGGGATTCACCTAAAACATTATTTTTATTACCATAAAGAGCATTCATTGTTTCGTCATCTAATTGAGTACCGGGTGCAACATCATGATAATATTGAGTATCGAAAAATTGAAAACAAGGGTGATCACTATCTAGAATAATAGGTCGAGAAGGACCGGTAACAGGGGGAGGAGGAGTAGCTTGGCTACTAGATTGGCCAATTTTAGATTTTTCCTTGCCCTTACCACCAAACATTTTTTTCAAAGAAAAATCCATATTAATTATAATTAAACTAATTAAAACAAACACAACAATATATTTAAAATTAAATAGTTGGAAGGAGATTACCGATTTGACGAACAACTTCTTGAAAATTGATAATTGTTGAAGACTTGAAGACTTTAATACTTCAATTCACCAACTTCACAATTTTTCACGAAATTGCAATAATAATATGAGCACTTATAGAAATAATTAGAGAGAGATTGAGGGAGATTGAGAGAGATTGAGAGAGATTGAGAGATTTTGTGAGTTAAAAATGAAAGAATGGGGGGTATTTATAGGTGGGAATAGGTAAAAAGTGTATTTATAAAAAGTTTGGGGTTAAATTAAAGTTTGGAGGCCAAAATGGCTATTTTCTGAACCCCAAACGGTCAAATTGAGGCTTCAACGGCTAGATTTTAAAAATCTGGCCGTTGGCTATTTTTTTTTAAAAAAAGTTTTTTTTTTCAAAAGTTACCGTTGGGCCCGGCCCAGGCCCGCCTGCCGAGCATTTTTTTGAAACCGGCCCGCGACGGGCCTTCCCCCGTTTGAGGCCCAAGAACGGTAGGGACCGGACCACAGGCCCTTTAGGCCCACCAGGACCGCGGGCCTGGGCCGGTCCTGGGTCAGGCCCACCGTGGGCCACAGCCTTACGTAACGCTTCAACAATGAAATTCATTCTTCCAAACTAATTCCGAATCACCCAAAAGCCGAAATCGACGATATAAGCAAGTCATAATACATCATACGGAGCTACGCATTCCCTCAAATCATCGAGCGAAGTACAAATTCTCAAAACGACCGGTCAGGTCGTTACATCCTCCCCACTTAAATATAAATTTGTCCTCGAACATGCCAATAGTTGTTCCAAAGCCATCGAATCTTTGTGTAACCTTACCGTGTACATACCCAGGGTGATCCCATGTCACCTCATCCATGTAAGCCTGACCACACAACATAACTAAAGATCATTATTTTGACCTTAGCCCATAAACTTTGGAACTCAATTACCAACATCCAAAATCCCTTACAAGACTTGAATCTCGTGTCCACACACTGTATAAGTCTAAAGAAGCTATATCAAGCCATAGCCATAACCCAAGACGTAATCACATGATATACCACACAAATCACATACTCGTAGCAAAGATTCTCGATCACAGTAGCTACTCAAATCAAACCCAATACTGGTAATGAACCTCATATCAAATAAAACCTTATTTAAAACCTGCATACACTCATAATCACTCATCAGATAAACAAATGCCACTACACCGCAATCCTATGAACCCATCACACATAGTAGGACAAAGACACACAAATCTAACACAAAGAATCATACCCCAACATAGCTTTGCTGCAATGCGTGACCCATCCAAACACTGGTCTATACAAAATACCTCAAGACACAATGCTCAAAGTTAACAACTACATGCAATTTGACATTAAGTACATGAAGTGCATAACCATAAAATGGAGAAGTAAATAGAACAATATACCACAACCCGGAAAGACCATAGCCAAGGCGCAATCAACCATCCAACAACCCAACAACCATCTCGCTCGAATTCGCTTACAGAGCCCCAACAGAACCACATCAGGTGTGCATATAACCAACAAGTCACAACTCCTCGTAGCGTAGAAGAGTAACACATAGAACATATCATGACACAACAAGCTCAACTATAATCGAATGACACACCTTTCAGCAATACAATGCTGAGTAACCAAATCCGACCTAGTGTGGAATACACATCCTCCTCGGGCCTACCAATGGGCCTCCAAATCAACTTCAGTCATCCCCAAATGGATAAATAGCCATCCAAAGTCCCAAAAAGGTGTAGCCATAACATGTACTACCATCTAGCTAACTTTGGCCACATCTTCACGGTCCGCAACCCTGAAATAATCTGAATTTGAGAACTCCCAGTCTCTAAATCTAGAGAACACCTGAATCACTATAGTCGATCCCAATTCCACCACTTGAATGACTAACAAATCTCTCATACATAGTCATCCCCACGAGAAATATTTCTATAAGCCTTCCATGCCACAAAGAAAATCTGAACACTAGCAGCCGATCAACTAGGTGAATACCGCAATATCATGAAGCATTCGTAAGTCAAAATACAGTGCGCCTTCTGAAATGTGTGCCCTTCTCAGGAAATACTAGGTAGTAATAGCATTTATCTAGTCATATGGAACTATCCATGTTGTCTAAGAATTCATGACTTTCCCTTCAAAACTTAACCACCACCTTGTACATGCAAATCTCAATCCCATAGGACGCACCACATCTATCATGCCAGCATATGAAGAGCACGAGAATCTCATAATCAACTCTGAATCCAGCAGAATACATACCCGATCAATCATAGATATTCCATTTGATCCCATCCAAGAGAAAATCACAAGACGCAACATGTTCCTCACGCCGGTGGGAAATATCCATCTCAAATCGCAGTAGAAACTATCGAGGACTCTTTGAAACCCATTTGAATATAGCCAAGCAAACAGAACTGAATCTCTCTAACTCAACCAAGCCACGTAGGTTGCAAAACCCAAGAGTAGTGCCATAAAACACCTGTAGAGACTTACCACATCATAAGTACCCAAAGAACTAATCATACCATTATTGTGTTGATCCAACCTACTTTCAAGCTATACTATTTCTTCGAGTTCCTTCTGAATTACCCTCACGGTGGCACTTCTCCTTGCTAGAACACCACGATCCTTATCTGAAGCTCACCATAAGAGACACTAGCACAAACCACGTAGCAGCTCATAAACCATTTATTTACTTTGAAGCACCCCATAATGCCACAACCGAGATACCCACTCTGAAGATACCTTCTGCGAGTCTGAAGCTATTACTCTAACCTCTCTGAAATCATATACAAATTACGGTAAAACCTATCAAAACCCATATACATCTCAGGCCAAACGGATATGACATATGACCCTATAATCTGATCGTCCATAGTGGACTCCCCCACTTGGTGCGAAGCCAGAGGGCACAACATCTGATAATCCACAATACTAACATTTACTGCTCGTACAACAACAATCATGATACCCCAAGTCATCTACTAAGCCCATATCTATCCTTGTGAAAGTCAAACTCGCTTTCTCTAGTGCCTTAAATGATAATATGTACCTTCCACTGAGTAGAAATCCCATACGAACCATATAGTCTATAATACCACCAACTAACCATAAATTAACAGCCATCTTGTGACCCTACTATAATTGCAACAATTAGGCAACCAATTAAATCTTCCCAAGCTCGTACTTATCGACCAGATGCTAGAATCCGCTGCACCCCCACGTGAACAACTGACTGGTCTCTCAATACATCTGCGTCCTCAGTCTGAACGACATGTTAAGACAATGTTATCGTACACGAGTGGATGTAAAGAAACATAAGATATATGCTTCAGGCAGAATCAATGTTGCATGATAAGGAATGAAAGTAGTGGAATTTCCTAATAGTTTTGTTGCCTCTCGAAGATAAGTACAAACGTCTCTGTACCGATCAACAAAGAATCTACTAAATCCGCTTATGACTCGTAGCACCTATGAACCTAGAGCTCTGATACCAACTTGTCATGATTCTAACTCCCCCCCCCCCTCGAAAGATGCCGTGATAGAACTTAGTCTCTAAGACTATGTAAGCCTAACATTTGCTGATTTAATATAAATTTTTAACCAAATAACTAATAAGCTTAAAATAAAAATTTCTATAGAGAGCCAAAAATCTCAACATGGTATAATATCCCAAAACTGGTAGTACAAGTCATAAGCTTTTCTACGAGTCACTAGAAAAACAATGCATCACTATCTCAGAATCATAGGAAAAAATGGAAATAAAGTAGAACAGAAGGTGACTTCGGAGCCTGCTAACGTCAAGCTGTATACCTTGAACTCTCCAGTCACGCGGACATAAGTCTCAAACCAATTCAATCATAAGTACTGGATCTGCACAAATATTTGCAGAAGCGTAGCATGAGTACACTACAGTAGTACCCATTAAGTATCCAGCCTAACCTCAGTAGAGTAGTGACAATGTCATGTTAAGACACCAGACATATAAACCTATGCAGGATATAACTTAAAGCTAACAATGGAAAGAACGTCAATGTAAGACCCATAGTAGAAGGATTACAAATTACAATCAATAGTTATAATAATGGAAGCATGAATGGCAATGAGAAATAATCAAGTAATTAAGCAACAATATAGTTAGGGTACAGATGAAATAGGAGCAAATTCAATTAAAGGAAACCGATGACAACTCAATCAATCAAATCATTCCTAATGCACGAATTACAACAAGAATTACCCCAGGTACCACTCTTCGTAATCTCAAATCATAAGTCACAACGTCCAAACCTTACACACATGGCACCTTGTCCCCACATTTTCCAATTCACTTTCGCATGGCAAAATCCACGTAATACCACGTACATAGTATCCGTGCCAATTACTAATAAAGTACATTCAAGGGATTTATTTATATATAATAAAGTAAAGTTACAGTTTTTGAAACAAGTAGGAAATCAAAGAGAAAATTACTTTATTTTGGGATCATTTGGATAAGAAAATAACATTTTCAAATAAAATAAAGCATCAGATAAGCTACTGAATTTAGTATAGAATTTATTAAATTAAAACATAATAATGAATTTTAAGTAAAGTACAAGCATGAGACATATTAAGAAGTTTAAGTTGAGAAATCAATTAAAGTGAAATACGACAACTATTAAGAATTGTAAAGTACCGAATGAAACAATGAGTTTAACTTAAGGGTCACATAAGGAAAGCATGCCTAAATTCTTTCATTTAAAATCGTTATATTACTAACAACTCAACAGAGTATGAGATAATGACTCAG
Organism: Nicotiana obtusifolia; assembly: GCA_002018475.1. Lineage (NCBI taxonomy): Eukaryota > Viridiplantae > Streptophyta > Magnoliopsida > Solanales > Solanaceae > Nicotiana > Nicotiana obtusifolia. Next base: position 5,651 of record MCJB01049856.1, read on the forward strand.
CGTAGTAAATTCATCTTGAAAATCAACTCACCTAAATAAGAATAATAGCGAAGGAAAAATGAGAAATGATGGCAAAACAGTAAAATATTTGTCACCACCCCAAGTTCCCTCCGTAGGATATCGTAACGGCAGCTAGTCTCCAAGACTAGGTAAGCCTAACAACATGTTAAATAATTGAAATAACAGTTTAGAATCTCAAAACTTCAGCAACCACATAAATAAATTCTATAACTCAATATGTATAACTCCCAAAACCTGGTGAAATATAAGTCACGAGCTCTAAGTAACAGTACTGAACAATGTTATACATCACTGTCTATTACAGTGAAATGAAATAAGGAAAAACAGGATAGAAGGGGACTCCGAGGCCTGCGGACACAGGTAGGTGTACCTTGAAGTCTCAAAGCAACCTTAGCTCACTAATGCCAGTAGTTCCCCTACTATCCATGCGTATCAAGCCACCTTATCTCAGTGCATGCGTTTCACCACCCAGACCTTATACCATCGCATGCATATCAATAACACAAGTATCACAATTCGCACCTCAAGTTTCCAAAATCACAAATTGCCAGAAAAACCATACAATTGTAAAATATCACAATAAGGAGCATGCGGCTCAACCACAATGTACACAAAGTCTCAACAATAACAACTGGAGAGTAGCTTAATAAAATGATATTTCACAACTTACACTCTACCTCAATAGGAACCACGGCCTTTGCAACTTAATACAAAATTCAACAGCAAGATATTCCAAGAATAGAAATTTCAAGTAAAGGATTCAACAGCCCAATAATGAATACAGAATAAAAGAAAGCAAGTAATTCAACTAAACATGTAGGACAAGTTGCAAATAAGAGATAAGACAAGTAGATATGTGCAATTAGACTAAGTATGGCGACTATAACATGTTAAAGTAACTCAATTAAAGCATGAAAGTAAAATGACATAGCTAAAATCGGAAATTTCAATATTTAGCCCGTGTTCATACTCGTAACCTTGCGTACACTGCCTTCACATATCACAATTATCACAACAATACCAAATCCTAAGGGGAATCTCCCCCACAGAAGGTTAGACAAATCACTTGCCTCAACCTACGCTAAATCAATCAACTAGAAGGTCTTTTTATCGATTTTCCAACTCCGAATGGCTCGAATCTAGCCAAAACGATTTCATACTATAAATATAACTATACAAAACTAATTCAAATAATAAAATTATGATCATTGAGAAGAATTAAAAAAATCAACCCAAGAAGTCACCCCGGGCCCGCGTTTTGGAACCTGGCTAAAATTACAAAAATCCAACACCCATTCAATATCGAGTCCAACCATATAAGAATTATCTAAATCCGACCTCATTTAGCCTTTCAAAACTCAAAAGTTTATCCTAAGAAGTTTCTAGCAATTTTTCCCAATTTCCAACTCCCAAATACTAATTAAATGATGAAATTTTCAATAGATTCATGTGAATTAATCAAAAACGAGTTAGAATTCCTTACCCCAAAGTCCTCTCTGAATATCCCTCGAAATTCGCCTCGAAGAGCTATATAATTCCCAAAATGAAGTATGAAAATTAACCCTCGATCAAGACCATTTATGCCTAACGATCCTCGCTTCTGCGGGCCTAGGGGTGCTTCTATGATGCCGAACCTGCAGAAAAACCATCGCAGGTGTGGAAAATACTAAAGCCCAGAAGTCTCACACCTACGGACCCATTATCGCTTTTGAAGACATTGTCCTCTTCTGCGATTCAAGGCCTACCTGACCATCTCCACTTCTGCGATGCCTTCCTCGCATCTGCGAGTCCGCCGTTGCGGAACATGGATTGCACCTGCGGTCCCAACTGGCCATGGCAAAACACGCTTCTGCGGATGCAATTTGTTCCTCGCACCTGCAGACCCAATTTGTTTCGGATTCGATCTGAATCACACTTGGGGCCCCTGGACCCCAACTGAATATACCAACTAGTTCCAAACCACATAACGGACCTACTCGAGGCTATAAATCACATCAAACAACATAAATTCTACAGATCGCAACCCAAATTCAATCCTAAGCAATTATGAACTCCCGAATTCCGAAGCCAATGCCGATTCATACCAAAAAAACTCTTATAGAGCTCAAAATTTGCACACAAGTCATAAATGACATTACAGACCTATTCCAACTTTCAGAATCAGTATCTGACCTCAATATTAATAAGGTCCACTCCTGGTCAAACTTTCCAAAATCTTCCAACTTCCAACTTTTGCCAATTCACGCTGAAACAACCTACGGACCTCCAAATCAACATCTGGACACGCTCCTAAGACCAAAATACCATACGGAGCTATTAGAACCATCAAAATTTGGTCAACTTCTACGATAAAAACCTCCAACTTAGGGATCGTGTCTCACATTTCATTCCGAAAACTCACCTGAAACCAAGACCAACCACCCCGACAAGTTACATAACCACAATATAGCATAGAGGAAGCATAATTCAGGGGATCGGGGCTAAAATACTCAAAAAGAATGGCCGGGTCGTTACACTATTAAAAATAACTTAATCCTCAAATCAATAAATCCAAAGATATCAGTCCTCAGAATTTCATATGATGAATGCTGAAAGCTAACACAATATAACAATGAATACAACACACACAATCTGTTGTGACGCTCAGCCCTATCCTATCGTACAAACACAATCCTTCCTGATTTCACCATATCAACATCAAGAATAACACATAAAATTCATTACAGCGCAACCCGATTCTACCGTATCAATATTGAATCCTCCCTTATTTCACCATATCACATAATTCTCTCTTATTCCACCTATTGCAGCGTACAACCCGATCCCACCTCATCATCATTATCAATATCATAACCCTCATTTATTTCACTCGTTGCGGCGTGCAACCTGATCCGAAAGCAATTTAAATTAATAACAACAATCCAATAGCTCGATTTACAAGATTTTCTAAAATCAAAGGGTATGAGTACATGGCAATTAAGGAACCACGTAATAATCAAAGGAAAGCAACAATTAACACCAAGTAGCAAGGCAAACCAAATATACGACAATTAAAGTGCAAAAACGACAAGTAAGACAAGTAGCAATTAGGCATGGAGTCATGGAAGAGACTCAAAATTAAGAGGTAACAAGACAATAAGGAAGCAATAACTTCAACTCAAGCATATTAAGGCAAAATAACAAGAAAGAGGTATAATAAGTGATAACAATGTCAAATAGAGCATGTAAGAGTAGATTAACAATAAAAGATATAACATGTCATGACAATTCAATTAATGGCATGGAAAGAGTCTACATAACCTAAACTGGTCAATACCATATATAACCCGTGTACCAACTCGTCACCTTGCACACACAGCTTTCACATAACACAAATAGCACAATCAACTCGAATCCTAAGGGGTAGTTGCCCTTACACAAAGTTAGACAAGATACTAACCTCGAAGAAGCTAAACTGATACTCTAAAATGACCTTCTCGTGTGAAACAATCTCTGGAGAGCTCAAATCTAGGAAAAATAGCTTCATTAAGAAAATAAAAACTATAGGCTTCACGAACCTCGCGAACGCTATAAAAAATGACCAGAGGCCTCATGAACGTGTGTACACAATCGCGAACAGGGTGACTATAAGTCCATCAGCTCCCAACTCCACTTCGCGAATGCGTGTAGACAATCGCGAAAGCGAAAAATCGACAGCTAAAGCATCGCGAACGCGTGCTCAAGATCGCGTTCGTGATGAAAAAAATCCCTGAGCTCCCCAGAAACCTTTCGCGATCGCATCATCATATTCATGATCTCGAAGAACTACAGGCACACCAGCAAACCATCAGTCCAAAAACATAGAGAAATAGCATGTAGCCCTCCGAAACACATCCAAGGCCATCGGGATCCCGTCGAAACATATCAACAAGTTCCAAAACATAGCGCGGACCTACTCAAGGACTCAAATCACATCTAACAACATCAAAACTGCGAATCTCTCCTCAAATCGAACTTAATGAACTTATGAACTTTCAACTTCTAAAACTCGGGCCGAAACATATCGATTCAACCCGAAACGATGTCAAATTTTGCATGCAAGTTCCAAATGATACAATAGAGCTATACAAACTCCCAAAATCGAATTCCGAACCTGATATCAATAAAGTCAACTTCCTGTCAAACCTTTAACTTTTCAATTTGCACCACAATGTGCTGAAACCTTCTAGAAATAATCAAATGCGAATCCGGGCGCACGTCCAAGTCCAAAATCACCATACGGACCTAACGGGATCATAAAAACTCCGGTCCGGGGTCAATCACATAAAGGTCAAACTTGATCAACTCTTCTAACTTAACACTTCGACAATGAAATTTAATTTTCCAAACTAATTTTAAATCATCCAAAAATCAAAATCAACGATACACGCAAGTCGTAATACATTATACGGAGCTACTCACGCCCTCAAACCATCGAGCAAAGTGCAAATGCTTAGAACGACCGGTCGGGTTACACTCCACTTCTTTTCCGACAAATAATTATTAATTTTTTATCACAAATAGATGATTAATATCTTTTTTCAACAGTGAGTATTGTTTCTAAATCTAAGATATATTATTTGTAGAATAGTTGCCGTAAAAATGGAAATATAATATAATTTAATAACCACCTTTTAAGCAAATATTTTTTTTGGTAATTAAAGAATTTTATTTACCAATTGTAATATGTACATCTCAGAAGAAAATCAAAGTGGAAAGAGTTGGACATGAAGCCCCAACTTTGTAGCAAAGAGACAATCTATCAACTATTAGCTCCTGAACTACTCACCCTCCTTAGGGATAAAAACTAAGTTCTTCTAGTTTCCTTTACAGTTGTGGCTTCCTCACACTCCTGTAGTGAAATTCTTGAATAGCTTGCATTATCAGTGCAATTGCGGGCCTGCTCTTTTGTTGAAATAGTCTCAAGTTTTGTTCATGCAAAATACAATCTGAAATAGTCTCAAGTTTCGTTCATGCCAAATACTATACACACCACATGCCAAAATCATTCGACAGATAACTGCCCCAGTCGATCTACTTTTTCTATTCTTGACAGCCCAATCAACTTCATCTTTTCACTCCATAGAGACTCTATTAATATCTTACCACTACACCAACTTGCCCCAAATAGAAGCAGAATACTGACAGTTGAAGAAGACATGATCTACAGATTCATTTCAATCATTGCATAGAGGACACACCATGCTATCAATAGAAATCCACTGTGCTACTCTATCCTTTGTAAGTAGCCTTTTATAGATTGCCAGATATAAATAAAAGTCCATCTAGGAGCACCATGATTATTGTAAATTAGTCTTCTCCATTCAACCATCGGACAATCTCCCATGATCTTATGGTATAACTCCTTAATTGAGAAGTTGTCCATTTGATACACATCTTATTCTAGAATACCTACTTTCTCAAAAGTAAGTTTGGCTTTTAGGATCTTTCTAATCACCTACGATGATTGATTAGCCTGCGAGTCCCACACCCTTTCTATCCTTTATATAATAGATGTGCACCCATTGTTGTCACGACTCGGAATTTCTATCTTTGGGACCGTGAAGGCACCTAACATTTCACTTACTAGGCAAGCCAACATTAAAGTAATTCTATTACAAATTTAAATCACTTTGAACAATTTAACCAATCAGACAGAAATGAAGCTAAAATGAAGCACGAAATAGCATAATAATCCAATATCTTGTACAACCCGGATCTAGAGTCACAAGCACACGAGCTTCTAGAGGTTCTATATATAGAGTCTGAAATAAATACAACTGTCTTGAATGAGATGAACAATAAATAAGGAAAGAGGAAGGGGCCTTCAAGGTCTGCGGACTCCAGCAGATCTATCTCGAGTCTTCAAATGCTAATCTGAGCTGATGCACCTCACGTAAGGCTGGACCAGTATCAAAATCTTCAAAAGAAGTACAGAGTATAGTATGAGTACAACCGAGCAACGTACTTTGTAAGTGTTGAACCTAACCGCGACGAGGTAATGACGAGGCTATGACAGGACACCCACGTAATTAAACATGTACAGACGAAAATATATATGCACAACATAACAACAAATAAAAATTTAACATGTACTATTAGGAGGGGACATGCAAAAGGGATACAAAATACGGTAACTACAACAAGGAATGACAACATGAAACAGTAAATAACCCTTCAGCCAATGAAACATATAAACATAATGAATATAAATTGCACGGCATCGCCATTCGTGCTTTTACTCTTAACCTTACCATGAGACAGTAACAATGGGACGGCATCACCCTTTATGCTTTTACTCTCAATCTCTCCATAAAATGATAAATACGACATGACATCACCCTTCGTACTTTTACTCTCAATTTCATCATGAAATGATAAATACGACACGGCGTCCTTCGTGCTTTAACTCTCTTCCTCACTATGTATAAATCAACAAATGGAACAATACTCGTAACGGCATCACCCTTCGTGCATTAACACTCTCTCTTTTACCATGAAGTAATGAATATATAATATTTGGGAGAAAGAATAATCAAGAACAAACCTTATGCCAACAACGTTTCCACAATACTGAGCCTCAACTTCCAATAATATTCAATTATCACAAATAATTCATAAATACGGAACGAATGATCAATTAAGTAATAATCTAGTCTAGACATGGATATCATAAAAAGAAGAAAATAATTCACGAGACACAAGTTTCCACCGCAAGCTTTAACCCAACAACAACATATAAGTACTCCTCACCTCACATATACGTTGTACCCAACATTTAAATGCGTACAGATAGGCAAACAAGTTCTCATCCCTCAAGTCAAGGTTAACCACGACACTTACTCACTCTAAGAATCAACGTGAAGCTCAACCACGGCTTTGACTTTCGAACAAGCTTCCCAGCCAACCAAATCTAGCAAATTATCAACCAAACAATTCAAAATAAGCCTTAGGAACTACCCACTAATGAAAAAGGTTTAATTTAGGTCATTATTGAAAAAATCAACAAAGTCAACTCCTGGGCCCACTTAGTCCAAACTCGAAATTCAGACCAAAACCCGATTACCCATTCACCCCCCAGCCTAGTTATGCAATTTGTTTCGAAATCCAATCTCAATTTGAGGTCTAAATTCCAATTTTGCAAAAACCCCTAATTCTACCCAAATCCCCAATTTCTACCATGGAAATTTTAGGTTGAAATCTTGTAAAATGTAATGGTTAATTGAAAGAAAGAAGGATAGGATAACTCACCAATGAATTGGGAAAGAAAATCTCTTGGAAAAATCGCCTCTAAGGTTCCTAGGCTTGAAAATTTGAAGGAATGAACAAAATCCCATCTAACTCAGCTTAAGTCCAGCCGCAGATGTCGCAATTGCAACCTGGGGTTTGCACTTGCAATTGTGATGGTTTGTTCCCAAATGCGATCTTGGACTCCTTACAATTTCGATCGTTTTGATCGTAAATGCGAACTCTGCTCCCCATCCCCAGTTCGCAATTGCAAAGTAATTGTTCGCAATTGAAAACCATTGGGGCCTAGCTATTCTTCGCAAATGCGAAGAAGTAGCTCGCAAATGCGAACCTGACATGGAGACTGCCACATCGCAAATGTGAAGCCAGGCCTCGCAATTGCGAGGTCTAAGGCCTGCACCTTAAACAGTAGAGCACCAGCCATTTTGTAAGTTCAAATTCACTTCGTAGCCTATCCGAAACTTACCCGAGACCTCGGGGCTCCAAACCAAACATGCACACAAATCTAAAAACCTCATACAAGCTTGCTCACACGATCAAAGCGCCAAAATAAGACCTAGAACTATGAGTTCGACACCAAATCAAATGAAACTTTTAATGAAACTTTAGAATTTCTATTTTAACAATCGAACGTCCGAATCACGTCAAACCAACTCAATTTTTCACAAAAATTTGTAGACATAAATATAGTAATGAACATATACTAAGCTTCGGAACCAAAATGCGGGTCTGGTAGCAATAAAGTCAAACTTTAGTCAAATCGTTAAATTCATTGAACCTGTAGACTTCAAATTTTCCACAAAATGCGACAACTTGAGCTAGGGACCAGGGAATTTGATTCCGGGCATACGTCCAGGTCCCAAATCACGATACGGACCAACAAAGATCGTCAAAGTACGAATCTAGGCTCGTTTGCTCAAAACGTCGACCGAAGTCAACTCAAATGGATCTTTACGGAATAATTTCACATTTAATTAACTTGTTTAACAAAAGCCTCCTGGAAAAAGACACAGAGTGTGCATGCAAATCGACAAAAGATAAAATGAGATTTTTGAGATTTTGAAACATAGAATTAAGGTTTAAAACTCTAGATGACATATCGAGTCATCGCATTCTCCACATCAAAGATAACCGTTCATCCTCAAACGGACATGGAAAAGTACCTGGACTGGTGAAAAGGTGTGGATATTTACTCCATATGTCCGACTCAGACTCCCATGTAGCTGCCTCGACCGACTGACCTCTCCACTGCACTCGAATTGAAGGGTAACTCTTTGACCTCAATTGCCGAACATGTCGGGCTAGAATAGCCACTGGCTCCTCCTCGTAAGTTAAATTCTTGTCAACTGGACTAATCTGAAATCTAACACATGGGATGGATCATTGTGATACATCCAAAGCATAGACACATGGAACACCGGCTGATAAACTAGGTGGCAATGCGAGCCTGTAAGCCGCCTCACCTACTCTCTCCAGAATCTCAAAGGGTTCGATATAACTAGGGCTTAACTTTCCCTTCTTCCGAAACCTCATTACACCCTTCATGGTTGAAACTGAAGCAATACCATCTCTCTGACCATGAATGCAACATCATGAACTCAATGGTTGGCAAAACTTTTCTGCCTAGACTGAGCTGTGCGAAGTCGATCCTGAATAATCTTGACTTTGTCCAAGGAATTCTGTACTAAATCTGTACCCAACAGCCGAGCCTCCCCCGGCTCGAACTATCCAATTGGAGATCGGCATCACCTCCCATATAATGCCTCATTGGGATCCATCTGAATGCTCGACTGGTAGTTGTTGTTGTAGGAAAAGTCCACAAGTGGCAAGAACTGATCCCAAGAAACCCCAAAATCTATAACTCAAGAGCAGAGCATATCCTCCAATATCTGAATAGTGCATTCTAATTATCCGCCCGTCTGAGGATGAAATGATGTGCTCCTCAACTTACGTGCAAGTGTGAGGTGAACTGCGTAACTCGATCAGAAATGATAGACACGGTACACTGTGAAGATGGATGATCTCGCGAATGTAGATCCCTCTGAAGAATAGGTAACTGTATCAGGAATGAAATGCGCTGACTTGGTCATCCTGTCCACAGTAACCCATACCATGTCAAACTTCTTCTAAGTCCGTGGAGTTCTACAACAAAATTCATAGTGATACACTCCCACTTCTACTCAGGAATCTCTAACTTCTTATGCAAACCACCAGGTCTCTGATGCTCATACTTTACTTGCTGACAAGTTAGACATCAAGCTATATCCTTTTTCATCCTTATCCACCAATAATGTTGTCGCAAGTCCTGATAGATCTTGGCGGCACCCGGATGAATAAAATACAGGGAACGCTGGGCCTCCTCAAGAATCAACACACGAAGTCCATCTATATTCGGCACACAAATACGACCCTACATCCTTAAAACTCCATCATCTCCAACAGTAACCTACTTCGCACCACCGTGCCGCACCGTGTCCCAAAGGACAAGCAAATGAGGGTCATCATATTGCCACTCTTTGATAGCTCGTACAAAGAAGACCAAGCGACTAAGCAAGCTAGAACATGACTGGGCTCTAAAATATCTAACCTCACAAACTGATTGGCCAACGTTTGAACATCTGACATACGCTATCTCTCACCGACTGGAATGTACTCAAGGCTGCCCATATTCACTACCTTTTTACTCAAGGCATCGGCTACCATATTGGCCTTCCCAAGGTGATACAAAAGGTGATATCATAGTCTTTCAATAGATCAAACCACCTCCTCTGCCTAATTGAGATCCCTTTGTTTAAACAAATACTGTAGACTTCGATGATCTGTGAATACCTCGCACGACACGCCGTAAAGATAGTGCCTCCAAATCTTCAGCGCATGGAAAATGGCTGCCAACTCTAAGTCATGAACAGGGTAATTCTTCTCATGAACCTTGAACTGCCGCAAAGCATATGCGATCATCCTGCCATCCTGCATCAAAACTGCACTGAGGCCAACACCAGATGCATCATAATACACCGTGTAAGATCCTTAACCTGTGGGCAACACCAATACTGGTGTCGTAGTCAAAGCAGTCTTGAGCTTCTAAAAGCTCAACTCACACTCATGTGACCATCTGAACAGGGCACCCTTCTAGGTTAACTTGGTCAACGGGGCTGCTATAGATGAAAATCCATCCATGAACCGACAGTAATAACCCGCAAAACCCAGGAAACTCCGGATCTCCGTAGCTGAAGTATGTCTAGGCCAGTTCTGAGCTGCCTCAATCTTCTTAGGATCCACTTGTATGGCCTCTGCCAATACGATGTTCCCCAAAACGGTAACTGAGTCTAACCAAAATTCACACTTTGAAAACTTGGCATATAACTGGCTATTCCTGAAAGTCCGAAGTACAATCCGGAGATGCTTCTCGTGCTCCTCTCGACTGCGAGAGTAGATAAAGATATCGTTAATAAAAACAATCTCGAAGGAATCCAAGTAGGTCTTGAACACCTGTTCATCAAATCCGTAAATCCTGCTGGGTCATTTGGTCAGCCCAAATGACATCGCTAGAAGCTTATTATGCCCATACCGAGTCCGAAAAGCTGTCTTAAGGACATTGGATGCCCTAATATTCAACTGACAGTAGCCAGACCTCAAATCAATCTTCAAAAATACCTTCGCACCCTGAAGCTGATCAAATAAATCATTGATCCTCAGCAAAGGATAAATGTTCCTGATGGTGACTTTGTTCAACTACTAATAGTCTATGCATATCCTTGCTGACCCATCTTTCTTCTTCACGAACAACATAGGCGCACCCCAGGGTGAGAAACTAGGTCTAATGAAGCCCTTATCAAGCAAATCTTGCAGCTGCTCCTTCAATTCTTTCAACTCTGGCGGGGCCATATAGTATGGTATAATAGAAATGGGCTAAGTGCCCGGAGCTAAATTAATACAGAAGTCAATATCTCTATCGGGTAATCCATGGAAGAAATATCGCGGACATAAGCCCAATAAGCTAGGCACCCCTTCTCGACTATACGCCGAGCCTTCACATAAGATATAACCCTATTAGTAGAATGGTCAGGAGTCCCTTCCACTCTAATTGAGGCAACCCCAGCAAGGCTAAGGTCACCATTTTTGCGTGACTATCCAATATAGCATGATAAGGTGACAGCCAATCCATACCCAAGATGACATCAAAGTCTACCATATCGAGAGGTAGGAGATCTACGCTAGTCTTAAGACTCCCAATAGTAACTACACACGAACAATAGACACGATCTACTACAATAGAATCTCCCACAGCTGTGGACACATATACTAGAGCACTCAAAGAATCACGAGGTACAACCGGATATTAAGCAAAATAGGATGACATGTAGAAATAAGTAGAGCCCGGATCAAATAGAATTGAAGAATCTCTATGGCAAACTCAGACAATACCTGTGATAATAGCGTTAGATGACTCAGTCTCAAGCCTTGCTGGAAAGGCATAAAATTGGGGATGGACCTCACCACTCTGAATCCCGTCTCTAGGACGACCTCTTGCTGGCTGGCCTCCACTTCTAATGGCCTGACCTCCACCTCTAATGGCCTGACCTCCACCTCTAGCTGTCTGACCCCTACCTCTGGCTAGCGGAGTGGGCGATGAAGCAACTGGTGTCGGGACCATGGCACGAGAACCTTACTATTGTGAGTTGCCCAACACGCGAGGGAAAAATCTAGCAATATGTCTCAGATCACCACAAGTATAACAGGAGCTCGACTGTAGTGACTGTTGAGCCTGTCAACCTGAGTAACCACCCTGAAAACTCTGGAGCGAAGGTGCACTAATAGGAGCTGGTGGTGCACTGTAAGCTAGCTGGTTGGAATGAGACATATGAGGGCCGCGACCATCTGAAGCACTATGGGATGCCTGGGGCACTAAATGAAACGGCCTAGGAGGATAGCCTCTACCAAAAGTACCCTTGCCTCCAGACGAGGTGCAGTTAAACCTACCGAAATGACGAGGCCTCTTATCAGACCCCTGCTCTCTCTCCTGTGCAAGAACCACCTCGATACTTCTAGCAACATTACCAGCCGCCTAAAAAGAAATCTTACCCTCAATCTCCTTAGCCATCTGTAGCATAATAGGGTGAGTGACTCCATCAGTAAACCTTGTCACCCTCTCTCTCTCTCAGTAGGAAGTAAAAGGAGAGCATGATGGGCTAGATCCACAAATGGGTTTTGTACTGAGTAACAGTCATACTGCCCTACTGGAGGCACTCAAACTCCCTGCGGTAATCCTCTCTCAGTGCGATAGGGGGAAGCTTCTCTAGAAATAGCTGTGAAACTTCTCCCAAGTAAGTACATGAGACCTTGCTGGTCTGGTCAACATATAATCTCTCCACTAACTCTTGGCGGAACCCATCATCTGAAATACAGCAAAATTGACCCCATTGCTCTCAACTATACCCATGTTTCGCAGCACCTTATGGTAGTGGTCAAGATAATCTTGTGGGTCCTCAGAAGGTGCGCCATTGAAGTGAAGTAGAAAGAGCTTAGTAAACTTGTCCAATCTCAATAAAGCCTCAGAATAACATGGTGAGCCTATCACTGACCTGTGCCGCAACAACCGGCTAAGCTACCCCAGCTGGCAGGGTTGCTAGAGTTTGATACTAGGGAGCCATCTACTCCAGAATTTGAATAGCAGAAGTCTATGCTTCTCCCCCAGCCTGAGAGACGACTGGTGCCACAGGAAATGTACCGGCCTGCGCCACACTCTTTTTAAGGCCCACCAAACGGACTAGAGTATTCTGAAGCACTAGGGTGGTGATGAACCCCTCCAGGACCTGAGCTGGTCCAACAAGTAGAGTGTAAGGTAGAACCTCCTCGTCAAAGTCCACGTGAGGCTCTACTGCTGGTGCTGCTGCTGCTACTCGAGCTCTAGGATAAGCTCTGCCTCTGCCTCGGCACCTGGCGCAATCTCGGCCTTATCCTCTGCCCCTAGTAGGAATTGCTGCTGGGGGCCCCGGCTTGTTTCTAGTTGAAAATGCAGTATGTGTTCTCGCCATCTGCAAGAGAGCAAGAGTAGAAGAGTTCAATTATCAATGCGAGAATAAAATCGCACGATGGAGAAAATAGAAGTGAAATTTTTCCTAACTCCATAGCCTCTGGAAGATAAGTATAGACATCTTCGTACCGATCCTCCAAACTCTACTAAGCCTGCTCGCTACTTCTGAGACCTAGGTAACCTAGTGCTCTAAGTAAAAACTTGTCACGACCTAGAATTTCCACCTTCGGGACTGTGATGGCGCCTAACATTTCACTTTCTAGGCAAGCCAACGTTAGAGTGATTCCTTTTACCAATTTTAGGCACTTTGAACAATTTAACCAATCAGACATAAATGAAACTAAAATGAAGTACAAAATAGCATAATAATCCAATATCCAGTACAACCCCGATTTGGAGTGATAAGTATACGAGCATCTAGAGGTTCTACATAGAGATTTTGAAATAAATGCAACTGTCTCGAATGAGATGAACAATAAATAAGCAAAGAGGAAGAGGACTTCAAGGTCTGTGGTCACCAGCAGATCTAACTCGAGCCTCCAAAAGCTAATCCGAGCTGATGCACCTCACGTACAGCTGGGACCAGTACCAAAATCTGCAAGAAGTGTAGAATGTAGTATGAGTACAACCGACCTAATATACTCTGTAAGTGTTGAGCCTAACCTCGACGAGGTAGTGACGAGACTATGGTAGGACACCCATGTAATTAAACTTGTACAGACGAAAATATACACAACATAACAACAAATAAGGATTTAATATTTACTATTGAGAGGGGACATGCAAAAGGTGTAGAAAATATGACTACAACAGGGAATGACAATATGAAACAGTCAATAAACCTTCAGCCAATGAGACGGATAAACATAATGAATATAAACTGCACGACATCACCCTTCGTACTTTTACTTTCAACCCCACCATGAAATAGTAACAATGGCATGACATCACCCTTCGTGCTTTTACTCTCAATCTATCCATGAAAACTCTTCGTGCTTTTACTCTCAATCTAATCCATGAAATGATAAATATGGCACGTCATCACCCTTTATGCTTTTACTCTCAATTTCATCATGAAATGCTAAATAAGGCACGTCATCACCTTTTTCGTGCTTTCACTCTCTTCCTCACTATGTATAAATCAACAAATAGAATAATACTCGGCACGGCATCATTCTTCGTGCATTAACTTAACACTCTCTCGCTTACCATGAAGAAATAAATATATAACATTTGGGTAAAGAATAATCAAGAATAAACCTTACATCAACAATGTTTCCTCAATACCGAGCCTCTTCTTCCAATAATATTCAATTATCAAAAATAATTCATAAATGCGGAATGAATGATCAATTAAGTAATAAACTAGTCTAGATATAGATATCATAAACAAAGAAGGAAATAAATCACGAGAAACAAGTTTCCACCGCATGCTTTAACCCAACAACAACGCATAAGTACTCGTCACCTCACATATATATAGTAGCCATAATTTAAACACGTATCAAATAGGCAAACAAGTCCTAATCTTTCAAGTCAAGGTTAACCACGACACTCACCTCGCTCCAAGAACCAACTCATAGCTCAACCACGGCTTTGCCTTTCGAACAAGCTTCGGAGCCAACCAAATCTAGAAAAATATTAACCAAACAATTCAAAATAAGCCTTAGGAACTACCCACAAATGAAAAAGATTCAGTTTACGTCATTATTGAAATGATTAACAAAAGTTCACTCCTGGGCCCGCTTTGTCCAAATTCGAAATTGGGATTAAAACTCGATTACACATTCACTCCCCGAGCCCAGTTATGCAATATGTTTCGAAATCCGACCTCAATTTGAGGTCTAAATTTCAACTTTACAAAAATTCCTAATTCTATCCAAATCCCCAATTTCTACCATGAAAATCCTAGATTTTAGGTTGAAATCTTATAAAATGTAATGGGTAATTGAAAGAAAGTAGGTTAGGATCACTAACCAATGAATTGGGAAAGAAAAGCTCTTGGAAAAATCGCTTATAAAGCTCCTAGGCTTGAAAATTTGAAAGAATGAACACAATCCCATCTAACTCAGCTTAAGTTCAGGCTCAGATGTCGCAATTGCGACCTGGGGTTCGCAATCGTGAATACTACAAATGCGAAAAATATTTTGCAAATGCAAAGGTCTTACACTTCTACTGCCATCACAATTGCGATGGTTTGTTCACAAATGTGAACTTGGACTCCTCCAAATTTCGATCATTTTGACCACATATGTGAATTCTGCTCCCCCAGCCCCACTTCGCAATTGTAACGTAATTGTTCACAATTGCGAACCATTGGTGCGCAGCTATTCTTCGCAAGTGCGAGGAAGTAGCTCGCAAATGTGAACCTGATAGGGACACTGGCATATCGCAAATGCGAAGCCATACCTCGCAATTTCGAGGTCTGAGGC
The DNA here is from genome assembly GCA_002018475.1 of Nicotiana obtusifolia. Lineage (NCBI taxonomy): Eukaryota > Viridiplantae > Streptophyta > Magnoliopsida > Solanales > Solanaceae > Nicotiana > Nicotiana obtusifolia. Next base: position 21,404 of record MCJB01049856.1, read on the forward strand.
CTGCACCAGAAACAGTAGAGCACTAGCTATTTTCTAAGTCCAAATTCACTCTGTAGCCTATTCGAAACTCACCCGAGCCCTCGGGGCTCCAAACCAAACATGCACACAAGTCCAAAAACCTCATACGAACTCGCTCACGCAATCAAATTACCAAAATAACACCTAGAATTACGATAGAACACCATATCAAATGAAATTCTCAATGAAACTTTAGAGTTTCTATTTTAACAACCGGACGTCCGAATCATGTCAAACCAACTTCGATTTTCACCAAATTTTGCAGTCAAGTCATAAATATAGTAATGAACATATACCATGCTCCAGAACCAAAATTCTGGCCCAGTAGTAATAAAGTCAAAATTTGTTCAAATATTTAAATTCATTAAACCTTTAGACTTCAAAGTTTCGACAAAATGCGATAACTCGAGCTAGAGATCTCTAAATTCGATTGTAGGCATATGCCCAGGTCCCAACTCACGATACGCATCCACCTGGATCGTCAAAATACGAATCTGGGTCCGTTTGCTCAAAATATTGACTGATGTCAACTCAAATGGATCTTTATGCCACAATGTCATATTTTATCAATTATTTTTCATAAAAGCCTCCCGAAAAAAGATACGGACTGTGCACGGAAATCGAAAAAAGCTAAAATGAGATATTGAGACTTCAAATTATAGAATTAAGGTTTAAAACTCTAGATGACCTATCAGGTCATCACAATTGTACCCACAATTTATCTTTTTTCTTGCAAAGATTCTATAACAACTTGCAAATGGCAGCAACATTCCAGGCATGTACATCTAGTAGCCCAAGACCTCCAACCTCTTTGGGATAGAATAATCTTTCCCAAGCAATTACAGCTTTCCTTGACATATCAGCATTATTTGTCCATAAAAATCTACTGCATAAGGACTCAATTAATTGGACCACTTTCTTTTGGCAGAACAAAAACATAAGACCAAAAGATCTGTATAGAAAATAGGACAGACTTTATCAACTGCACCCTACCGGCATATGATAAAAAATTAGATGTCCAAGAGGTAATCTAATTCAGCATCTTGTCCACCTGTGGCTTATACTGCAACACATTAGTCCTCTTTGTGCTAAGTGGAATCCCCAGATACTTGAAAGGTAACTCTCCTTTTGTAAAACCAAGGGCTTGCAAGATAGCATTCTGATCACCCCTCACATACCTCCAAAATAAATGAAGCATTTGTTAGCATTTGCAACCAATCTTGAAGCTTGACAAAATATTTGAAAGCAACTACATAATATTTTAACAGAGACAAGATCACCCCTACAGAATAATAGGAGATCATCAGCAAAATCAAGGTGAGTAATATTCATTCTAACACATATGAGATGAGAGTTAAAATCAGGTTGCCTCTTCAAAGTCCTCAGCTTCCTATTCAGATACCCCATGGCTAAAAATAAAGAGAAATGATCCTTTCCTTGTTTGAAAGGGAGAAAAAGGAACAACATTAATTATAATGGTATAAGAAATTGTTTTAATAGAAACCATGACCCACTTTATAAATACCACAGAAAAATTTAAACAGTTAAGAATATGCTCCAAATAAGGGCATTCAACCAAGTCATATGCTTTCGTCATATCAATCTTCATCATACACCTATGAGATATTCCTTTTCTCCCAACCTTTTATTAATTCATGACTCATAATGATATTATCAGTGTGATCACCCTATATGGGACAAAGACAGATTGACCAGTATCTACTAGCATATCCATAACTTGTTGTAGTCATTGTCTAAAAATTTAGGATATCAGTTTGTAAAGGATGGTGCAACATAAAATAGGTCTGAAATCAGATACTCTAGAAGGGTTATGTACTCTGGGAATTAGAGTGATAGTGGTACAATTTATAGGCTTGTACAGGTAACCTGATGAAAAGAACTCCAACACATCTTTGTAACTTCATCACCTATACTGGCTAGGCTTTTTTAAAGAAATATACATTATACCCGTCACGTCTTGGTGCATTTAGATCATCGATATCTTTAAGATCCTGACTTACTTCATTTCTCGTAACAAGGGAAACTAGTAGAAGTTGGTGTTGCCTTTCTAGTATCCTTCATTCCCTCACAATTAGAAGGTTTAGGGCTGGTAATTGATCAGTTGCAGCTCCAAGTAAACCTCTGTAGTAATTGGTTATTTCAGCGTTAATCTCATCTTGCCCTTGTATCAAGTTCCATTTGCATTTATCAAACTCTTTATTCTATTATGAGATATTATATTCTTCATGTTTGCATAAAGAAAGCAGTGTTAAGTCTCCAAGTCGCAACCACTGTACTTTTGGTGTCTGCCTAAATATACTTTCCTCAATGCTGTTCCATTTTTCCAGTTGTTGCTTATCTCCCTTTCCTGGGCAAAAAAATGCAGGATCATGATCATTGTTTCTCATTTGCGCTTGAAAATCTATTAGTTTTTGCCTTAAACTCTTTATTTTGAGGTTAACCCCTTTAAATGCCTGAATATTTTCAGCTTCTTCAGGCTCGCCTTAACACACCTCAATTTCTGCCAAACAATGTTTATAGGATCTTCCCTTGAATTTATGTGCCAAGATCTTGCACAACTCTTAGGAAATCCTCATGATCAACAATGCAAGTGAAAAATCTAAACATCTTTGATCCTACTAAGACATTTTCCTCCATTTCAATACATAATGGTGAATGGCTAGAAAAGTTTGGATCAAAAAATAATGACCTCCAGATGCGGAAACTTTATCAGCCATTCTACATTCACTAGAGCCCCTGTCTATTTTACTGAAAACATGGCTATTTGTCCACGTAAACCATCGCCCAATTGAATTCATTTCAGCCATACTAGTATCCAGAATATATTCACGAAAATCCCTAGTCTCTACCTCTTGTACTGGACTACCACCTTGTCTATCCTTAGTTGACAGAATAGTTTTAAAATCACCCATAACTGCCCAGGGTCCCTGTTGAGTGTGATATAGGGACCTCAGCTCAGCCATAGCCTTCTCCAATCATCTATGGTATGCAATTCATAAACAACTCTTAATTTGAAAAGCAAATTCAAATTGTGAATAGTCACACTACCATGAATATACTGCTCGGACATGCTCACCATGTTATAGCTAATATAATTAGGATCCCAGAGGATCCATATTTTACCTCTACTGTTATATTGATAGTTATGGCACCAATCTCAACCTCTACCAAATTTGCTAATACTCGTTGCATTGTGCTCTTTAACTCTGTTCAAACACTACAATTAAACATATACTATTATTCTTTAAAAACGACTTGAACTCCTTTTGCTTATAGGCTTCGTCCAAGCCTCTAACCTCCAGGATATCAGCTTCATACAGGAATAAGAAGCAAAATTTTCCTTGTATTAAAATACAAAGGACAAAGAACAAAAAAATTATCGTGGAGTTTCCTTATTGGGAAAGGAAACTCTTTCTACATTTTATAACGTGTATGCTTCTATGATTTAATTGATAATTTTGGACTACTTGTTTTTTCTTTTTTAACAGCTTTAATGTCCTAAAAATTAGGAGTACTTTGTACTTGGTTCAAAAAAGGAATGATTAGTAAAAAAATATATTAGTTGTGTTTTAAGAAACTCTTTTTTAAAAGGGTAAAAAAGATGAATAACATTTCGCTAAAGCATTCGTGCATATATATATATATATATATATACACGCGCGCGATGCGCATGACCTTTGTGTATAAAATTATAAAAACATAAGCCCTTGAAAATAAAATTTTCAAAAATAAAAGCTATTGAAAATAATAAATATTCCTATTTAATCAAAAAAGTAGCGGATAGCCTAGCTAAGCACGAAAACAACTAAGATAATTTTGAAAGCTTAGTGTTTTATTATGTATCCCCTTCTTTTATATTAATTTTGTATCAAAATAATTGTCTAGATATTATGTATTATAAATAAGTTAACTACAAAATGAAGAAAAATTAACAATAAACAAATTATGTAGTCAAATAACAAAAAATTTATCATTAATCCAATTCAGTGACAAAATTAGTGACATATTACAAAAAATTCTATTAGCTACAAGATGAATTTCGTAACTATTTTTTATTTTGCAAAGATAAATTATGTAATAAACTTTATTAGTAATAATTTTAATTCCCTTTTTTACCAAAAAAATAAAATCCCTATTCATCTATTTAACGTGAAATGCATTGACGTAATTTAGGTATTTCTATAAACTAAATTATGGTAATTATTTTTTAATCACAAATTAATAATTACTATTTTTCCAAAAACAGTTACTATTTCAAAACCTAATGCCATATTAATTTTTTAGAATAAAAATAATCTAATTTAACCAAGCTTCTTATTTAAATTTTAAAAACAAAAAATAAATCATATGAAAGGAAAATAAAGAGGCAAAATTGGTCTTTATGATTAAACAATGACAAGAAACAAAAATATTACACAAAATCGTGAACTTTCCTTGTTGGAAACCAGCAAAAAACTTTCCTCCTTTTTTATATTATTTTATTGTCTTAATATTTTGTATCCTCATTAGGAGAAGATACACACTAAATTATACTAGAAAAAACGTTTTTGATTTAGAACTCCTAAATATTAGGAATGTTTTTTGATTTTACAATTTTATCCAATGTAAAATATATCTAAAGGGTAACAAAGGTGAACGATATTTCGCTAAGTGACTTTATGCTTTTAATATATATATATATATATATATATATATATATATAGCTCTGATACCAAAGACGTTTAATGCCAGATCTGACTGTTCCACATATAGTAGAGTTAAGAACTTAATAACTTCTTTATGAAATCACTTGGTCTCTCGAGCCAAGGATAAGAAGCAATTTTAATTATTGATATGTCATACTTTCACTTCCTCTCTTTAAGATCTACAAGTTCTTCTTTCTCCTCATCTTCTTCCAATTTTAAGCTCAAAGAAGAGATTAGTTTCTCCGATTTGCAGCAATCAATTGACGACTGAAAAATTCCCAAATATCCCCAGTCAACAATTTACAAATCTCAAAAATGGAGCTTGAAAAGTGATTATCACATGTCTACCATTGAGCAGACTATTCCTCTGGAATCAAATCACGAGGAAATCAAACTTCTCAATATCAAATCCATTGAGAAATATAGAAAGAAATATAATTATATTCATTTTGGTTTAGTACAAATAGCTACTAAGCCTCTATCTAGAGAAGGATTAGACACATCACTCCTACTCTGTCTTAGAGATTCTAGATTTCTTGAATTCAATGATTCGTTGCTAGGAATGGTAGAAACAGTCCTTCCGATGGACCAATTTATTTCGACTGTTTCCCTAACTTCACAGTTTCCCTTAAGGATAGAAATATCTTAGATGCCTTGACCCTAAACACTAAGACATCTAATTATGAGACTAAAGCTGGCTCTCTTCCAGTAGCAATTATTTACAGAATTCAGTATAAGGCAATGAGTTCTATCTTTAACACTGGAGCTATGAAAACTACTCACAAAGGTGAAACCGATCTCTTTCAGACAGATCTGCAAAGGTCTCATCTGTCTATTCCTAGACCAATCTCTTGGAATCAGGTCTCTCTCCCTGAAAATTGGCTTCTACAGGATGTCACTCTTGCTCAAAAGCCACAAAACACAACGGTTTCCCAGATCCAACAATTCCCTTATGGATTTGTACTAGTTTCCTTTCAAAGGTTCCTTAGCCAAAGAGTTAGTTCCTCTGTCTCTTCGCAATATGAAATTCCACCAATTCATTCTGCTAGACATTCAGTATCTTCATATCCTACTAGAATTGAGACAGTGGATTTCGAATCTACAATTCCACAAGTTAGGTATAAGGTAAAAAAACTAGAAGCGGTTCCCTCTACTGACACTACCTACAACAAACCAGATTCTCCTACTTATACGTTACTAGGTGCCGAATTAGGAGATGACAACATTGTGCCTTGGAGATTGAATTAGAAATTGACAAAAAAGGTCTCCAAAAAGAATTTTATTCTCCTGAAAATCTTTTTAAGAGAACTTTGTTTATAGACAAGTATAACAGAGAAGAAAGGAAGAAAATCCAATCAATTTTTTATAATAGTCTAGATGTTATTAAACAACAAATCAATTTCTTTGAATGGTTTGAAATTTATACTGACTATAATCAAATAGATTTCCCATTTTCACATTCAATTAATGTTTCAAAAGTTTGAAAAACGAATATTGGCGAAGAAGTAATCTTCGAACTTCCCCCGTCACAAGGGTTTTCAACAAACTTTGCTAGCAGCTATATTACAACCTCACCTTTCAAAAGGAGAGCTGATACTGAGCCGATCACTGGTAAGGATATTAAAAATATTTTTGAACAAAATAATTATATGAACAAATATTTACAAAGTCTTGGAGAATACTCAGTTTCAAATTCATCTTCTCTGAAGAAACCAATGGTAGGACCTTCTACCCCTTCAACTCCATTATTCAAACCATACGAGATCCCTAGAACCCATACTAGAGAGCTTGTTATGCATCGTTCTGCGGATTCTCCCAAACTCTCTGAGCTGCAATAGAGAATAGCATAAATAGAAAAATCCTTAACAGTCCAGGACACTCCAGTCCGACAGGATGAAGAGACAAATTCTTCTAGGTTCGTAGGAGCTTTAGGAGAAACTGACTCAGATAACGAATCTGAGCAAATTTTTACAAATTTCTCTAGAGGACAAACCTCCTCCAGAATTAGCCCCAATTAAGTCAGAATTTTCTAGTTGGCGAAAGCCTCAAAAAATCTATTGCCCTAGAGCTACACATCCAGACGTGGTCTTAGAAGAAAGACCCAATACCATGCAAAATGATTATAATTCTCATAATATCTACGAGTGAAATATCGATGAATGTTCCGAATATAATATTCTTTCCAAGTTACAGCAGATGACCATGGTGGCCACTGCTTACAAAACCTCCCACAATTGTTCCGACCAGAGTACTACTCATGTCTTTGTCGCTGATTTTACAGGCCAACTTAAGGGGTGGTGGGATACCCACTTAAGAGACGAAGAAAAATAATAAATTTTTCAAACTGTGAAATTAGATGAATTAGGACAACCAATCCTAACGGATGGTGAAAAAATTCCTGATTCTATCAACACATTGATTTACACAATCATCAAAACTTTCGTAGGTTCTCCAGGTATTTTTAGAAAAAAATCCTATGAAATACTCAACAACCTTAAATGCAAAACTCTTTCAGACTTTAGGTGGTATAAGGATTCCTTCCTCACCAGAATATACGAAAGACCAGATGAGAATCTCCCTTATTGGTAAGAAAAGTTTCTAGATGGCTTGCCTAAATCCCTTAGAGATTTAGTTAAGAAAGAATTTCATAGTCAATATTTCGGTTATATCGTTCCCTACAATCAAATCACCTATGGCCAGATATTTAGCCAGATTCAACAAATTGCTCTTAAAATCTGTAGGCAAGATAAAATTCTTAGGCAACTCGCTAAGGATAGGGCGCAAAGACATAGAGACATAGGAAGTTTCTGCGAACAATTTGGTCTTCCTTCGTGTGATAATAAGCCACATAAGAAAATACTTCTAAACAAGATTCATCCAATATTAGAAAATATAATTTTAATAGGAAAAGGAATCCTTCCCATACAAAAAATAAGTCTTCTAAATCTTTTCATAAAAATGGAAAGACTTTTACTTCCATTGGCAAATGTTTCAAATATGGAAAGCCAGGCCACGTCGCCAAGTTTAGCAAAGTCTCTCAGAAGATCAAGAGCCTACAACTTGACGAACCCACTCTAAACAAAGTCTCTCAGAAATTGCTTGTTGAATTAAGTGAATCTTCGAATATTACAGATAATGAAATGTCCAGTGATGAGCAATTTAACAACATATTAGAAGATAATTTAGATTCATCTTCTACATCTTCACAAAGGTCTGACCAGGATGACCTCCCTCAGATCAATGTTCTTATTAAAGAACAAGATCTTCTTCTTGAAGTGATTGGTGATCTTCAAGATCCTGAATTTAAAAGGGATTATTTAGGAAAACTTAGAACAGTCCTCAATAAGCCTTTAACATCCTTGTCTTCAACCTTTCAAAATCATCCCCAGGTAGCCAATACCTACAACAATACTGATATTCTTAAGAGATTTCCGTCTGATAATCCTAATGTAGCAAAAGCGACAATTTCGGACCTTCAATCTGAGATAGCACACGTAAAAGAAGAAATTAGGGAAATAAAAGCTAGACAAGAATTAGATAGACTTGTCCTCCAACAATTATCTAATGAGTCACAAAAGCTCAAAGAGGCTGTACAGGTCGTTGCAACCTCTGACCAAGACGATAATGAAACAGAATCCTTCTTAGGACATCTTTCCTCTATTAGGATTCAGAAATATCACGTTAGGATAACTCTCATAGTTAGCGAGTCTTTTGTTAGGACTGGCATAACTTTATTTGACACTGGTGTAGATAGAAATTGTATCCAAGAAGTTGTCATTCCAATCAAGTTTTTTGTAAAAACCAAAGAACGCTTAAGGGCCACCAATGGTGAAAAACTTAAAATCACTTACAAACGTCCTTCTGTAAAGGTCACAACCTCTCTAGAAAAATCGAACTGGTTCATCCAGACTCCATTTCTTTTAGCAAAGGACCTCTGCAATGCAGTAATCCTAGGTATTTCTTTCATTCAACTTTGAAAACCATGCCTAGTCACGAACAAAGGCATTCATGTGGATTATCCCACAAGCAACATTCTGCTTTCTTTTCATAAACCTCCAACTTATGAAATTATTCATTCTTTACAAAATAAAGAAAAGCAAGTTATGTTTCTAAAAGAAGAAGTAACATTTCAAAGAATACAGAAACAATTAACTGACTATGTATTCTCTTCCAAAATTAAAAGTTTAGAAGCTAGAACTCAATCCTTCACCAAAATTTCGAATACTTCTCTTTCTCTACACACACTTTCTCTCACTAAAACCTCTCAAGCCTTAAGAGCTTTATACCCCTGTAAGCTTTTAAGTTTTAATTTTTTAATTTCGGTATTTTAATTTTCTATTATCAACACTTCTAGACGGCTCTGACGCAAGATTTTATGTTTTAATTTTGCTTTGACATACTTGAATATAAATAAATATATATATATATATATCTATATTTTTTTTTTTTTTTTGCATTGCACGTCAATAATGGCACGTGATGATTTAAACATTTATTTATATGAATGAACAATAAAATTTAACTAATGAGAGAAATTTTATGTATAATAATACAACTATCATCTTAATTCCGAAAAATATTATTACATTAGCATAATACATGAATTTAAAATAAAAGGACATCATCAAAACCTACACAAATGATCAATCTTATCAAATTAGTTAGATAATTATGTATTATAATTTATAAGTATTTAATGTGATGGTATAATAATGAATCCTTCTTTGTGGACAATATTTTTTTGTGTATATCCTTTTTGACTTGTCCTTAATTTATTATATTTGCGAAACATAAAAATGCTGAAAACTATTTTCGCACAAATTTAAAAGGATATTTCGAAAGACAAAAGTTGAATTTAGGGATAAGAATATCCTTAGAAGTGCATTCACAGTATTATAATTTTTGCATCTATAACGTTATTGTCAAAACTTCTACATACAATTTGTGTGCTATTACATAAGTTATTCGTTGCATCTAAGTTTTTCAGCAGCATGACGGGTATATTTTTCTTCAAAATCAACCTATATACAATAGAAGATCAATTTTAACTTAGTCTATTATATATACCATGACACTAACATATGTACAAAATAATAAACTTGACAACAAGCATGTATGGTAGAAGGCCATTTGGTACTAAAGTATTTAACTTTTCTTCTTGGTATTATTATTAGTATCATTTTCTGCTAAGTCAAAAATAGAAAAATTATTTTATTTTTACTATAAAATTTTGCAATAAACGTTTTTTTAGTTGATCAACATATTCATTCTGCAAGCTAAGAATATCTTTTTAATTCTATCATGCGATTTGCACAATTGCATTTTAATCTAATGATAGAAATATTTCTCTTATTAAATGCATTACTATTACCATTGAGATTGATAACCAATTGTTCAAGAAGAACTAAATCATCTTTTATTAGATGCTCTTCTCGTTTCCGACACGAAGCAAGAAAGCACTGAATACTGGATGTGCTCTTACTTTATATTTCTTGTCAATTGAATTATTTTCATTTGAGGTTAGAAGTATAACTTTGGCAAGCTAGCTTTTAAAATCTCTGTTTTTGTCAATTTTGGAACAACCGGCAATACTTGACATAAATTACCTCCCAAATCATTAATTTTTCCCAATGGTTCATTAATATTAAATTTATCTCTAGGACTCCAAGCAATTATTTCGATTGTTTGACATTTAGCCATAAGTGCTTCATTCCATCTTATCATTTTTTTCTTTCCTTATAAATTCATCACCATTCCTCTGCTTTGATATATTTGTGATGGTTATTCAAGTTGTTTGAAGAGGTATATCAAATTTAAAGTGGGTGGCATCGCAATAAAATCGTTGTTGTACACCACTTGCTATTATTGCCAACAATGTCATGTCTCTTGATATGATATTTGCAAGTAGTGCATGACATAGAAATATTATTTTGATTCAGCCGGAGGCATCTACAAAGAATAGTCCCGTTATAGCAGAGTCGACTCTTTATAATATAGTCTTAAAAGCTCGTTCTTGTTTAGAATTTGGCTTTGATTGTTCTTCCTCAAACATTTGTATAGAATTTTGATTCTTTATAATACACTAACATTTTTACTTTGTGTTTTAAAGCTCTTTTTATGGAATAAATTTATGTATCGTAAGATTTCTTTTTTTTAACTTGAAAAACAATTTTACTCATACGATGAATTTAGAAAACTTGAATTCGATTCTCTTGCTAAATAATTAATTAAAAGATTTAATTATTTAGTTTTAACATAAAAATAATTTATGCTATTTTAATTCATATCTTAATATTAGTTCATCTCTTGTTTTGAATATTTAATCTTAATTATACTTTTGTCCACCATAAATTTTATTTTGAAAGAGTAAAAGATTGATATGACATTTCACTTTTAGATCTTTATATCTATAAAATCTTTAGTGGTATTGATTCTTACCGATCATTTCTTTTCTCTTTCTCACACATTTATATTTTTAACTATTTTCTTAATTGTTGTTTAATAATTGGGTATTCTTTAATATAAACAAAAAATTACTTTAAAAAATATTATTTGAGTAGAAAAATAGTTCAAATATAATATAAATATATTATCATGGGGTTATTATTTTTTCTAAATTTTAATTCTTTATGCAATCCATTTAATATTACTTTTATTTTTATTGGTGTTGAAAATTATAGAGTGCTAATGTATTTTCAATACGGAGGTTTCTTTAAAAAAAATTGATTTTATCAAACTTTCCTACATATTTTTAATAAGAATTTAATAGACAAATTTTATTAATTTTAAAAACTTATTAAAAGTTCGCAAGAAGTAATTGTAGTCTAAAAAATAGGTTATCGTAGTTATGTCATTTCCCTGTGAGTTCTTCTGTTCAATATTTTAGGGTTATTTTGGTATATTAATATTGTATTTATGCTTTTACAATAATATAGGCTCTCCTTTTTCTAAATGAATTTAGACAATATAATACATTCTTAAATTAAATTAGTAATAGGACTTTATAATACGTTTTCAAATTTCATTAGTAATATGAATTTTTAAGATATATATACTAAAAGTAATAGGATTACGTGACTAAAGATATTTAGTTGTTTAATTTAACACGAATTAGACAGCCCGAAAGTAAATGTACTAATAGGATTCCTAAAGATAATCATATAGGATTTTTAACATGTAGTATTATGTCCTAAAACTAATAAAATTATAAGACTAATATGTAGAGTTCTAGTTATGTCCTATTATTATGAGTTGTTACGATTAATATTATAAAGTTATTTTTGTAAACCGATATTATATTCACCGGGAAACTCCACGAAACCAAGAACATATAGGAAACCCAATTGAGAAAATAGATGTACGATAAGATCAAGCTAAACAGTTATGTAACCATTTAATACGATTCACTTTAATGGCTTGAACTGATATGTTCTTAATTCTCAGCGTAAAAGTCCCAGACTTAGTATCAAATCGAATATATATAGAAATAATAGAATATAATTATACTGTATATTATATAATTCTTGTAACCTCGCAGGTCATGTGTGACAACTATCATGGGAACCTTCAAAATGATGCGATGAGTGCATCTTAAAATATGCAAAAAAATTAAATCATAAATGTAACCTTGAAAGTTGGTGTACAAATATAGCAGGAGAAAGATTATAGGATTTCAGCAAAGACAAGGTAATGTCTGTGAATTTTTGCTTTAAACCTAGTAGCGAAAGAATGAAAACAAATTGCTGATGAATCATTTAATTCTATTCAAACTAAAACTCTTTAAGAGGAGATAGAACGCATTCTTGTAAAAAAGAAAAAGAACAAAGTAGTTAGAACCCACTACATATCTTTTCAATAAAAGTCTTAGTCAAATTGAAAATCCTAACGTATAGGGTAAAATCTTAAATACCGACTACAATTTTTATTACGACTCTTTTACCTTAACACGTAGTATTTTCTGTTGTGTCCCTCTTTTATGACTGATTGTGAAAATTAATGTAAATTATTAAAGGTATAAAAGTCGATTAATATATTAGGAATATTTTTATCGTCTGACATTTAGTGTTTTACTCTTCGTGCTTTTATAATAAATATATATATTGAAAGACTTCTACTTCTATATATATATATATATAAATAGTTTTTCAAAAAAACTCGATCTGTACGAATAACTTATCATTAAGGCTGTAAGTGGGCCGGTCCAGGCCCGGGACCGGCAC
>MCJB01049856.1:38796-63008 GCA_002018475.1 Nicotiana obtusifolia
TATATATATATATATATACATACATATATATATATATATATATATATATATATATATATACACACACACACATACATATATATAAGGCAATATATTGTATATATAGTTTATATCTATATATATATGTATATATATAATTATATACAACACTTATATAGAGCAATATATATATATATATATATATGTCTAATACATATATATAGTTTATATGATATATATATATATATGTGTATATATACAATATATACAAGACTTATATAGGCAATATATTTATATATGTCTAATTGCAATTTATATTAGTATATGCATATATAGTTTACAAGAAATTTTCGTTGAATAAAAAAAAAAAAAAAATTCCGGACCCGTTAGGTCCGTTTGTGCCTGCGGGCCCGGTTCATTTAGCCCGGGACCGTGTGGGCTTAGGCCCGTAGCGGGCCGGTCCCAACCCCCAGAACCACCAGGCTCGACCGTCAGGCCGGAACTGCCAGGCCCAGGCCCGCCTAAAATCTAGGCCCTAACCCGCTAGACCCAAGCCCGCCAGACCTATTAAGCCCAGACCCGTGACGGGTCACACCTTTACTTATCATCAAACCCCGATTTTCCAAGAATATCAAAATGATCCTAAAAAGACAACCTTATCAGTTCCACGTGGCAGGATCAGCTCTATTACTTAGGGTTTGTCAATAGACACGTTTTTAACATTCAAGTACAAAGAAAATAAAAAAACATTATTTTATTTAACCCACCTACTATACTACTACGGTGACAAATTTTGGCAGTAGACTACGTGGCACATTAAGGACCATAGCTACTCGTCTTTCACGAGTCATTAATTTTTGTCTTTTTTGGTTGAACGCAAATTTTTTTTTTTGGCTATTCGAAATTGAACAATTTTATCTTCGATTAGACTTATAATTTATTTATTACCTTATCATTAGAAAATATTTTATTTTATTATTGACTCCTAATAAAAAGTGGGGTAAAAGATGGTGCAACTATAACCACTGCTACAATCTAATTTCCCCTATAGGTAATGACGGTCTCACCTTCGCCAAACAAGTCAATTGATGAACTAATCATGTATTTTTTCCTTTTTAATAATATCAAAATTGTTGATTTTTTTATTTATTAAGTATATGAATAGTAAAAAATTATAGTAAGATAAAGCATAAACTAATGAGAGAGTAAATACAGTAAAATTAATATTCAAACCGCTACTAGGATACTCTAAAAACCCTGTGTCACAAGTGTATGAGCAACTAGTAGAATATACAAACCACCTATGCTACTGTCTGGAATAAGATACACAGAAAGTAAATACAAAAGAGAAATTGTGGGTGTTGCAGAACGGACACAGAGAGCAGCGCACCTCTATGCCTCGAGGTAACGGGGGTGCACGCTTGAACTGCTAGATGCACCTGCCTCATATCCTGATCAGTGCAAAAGTATAGAGTGAGTACTTAAACAACATGTACCCAGTAAGGATTTAGTCTATCTCACAGAAATTGTCGTGAGAAGTCGATATCGACATTTACTATGGGCCAATACATAAAGTTCGAAAATTCTAAATAGGCATGGAATATACCAATAATAATAACACAATAACAAACAGTAAAAGTCATTCTTTAACTAGAAGTCAATTTAAAATCTCCAATTAGCACATACTAGCTTCAAAAAATACGGGCCATCAAGTAAACTATAATTTATCAAGTCATGGAAGTAATATCAAGTGTAATCGGACTCCAAGTATTATCATGCACGATTTATGCCGATGTTGTACGGCCTTATCCAGAATAATGTGTACACTGCCGAGGGTCGACCGGCACGAACAATAGATGCATCTATTATACTGCAGAGACGTTCGGCTCGCTCCACAAGAAGAGAGAATACTCTATGAACATCTGTTCAAAGTCTATCATAAGACTAATAAACAAGGAGGAACTTTCTATCAATGGTCAAGTAAGCCGCCAAAACTCAAAATAAGTGAAGTTCGGTCCTTACGAATCCTTTATCAAATTTTAATATAAATTAAGCACTTAAATTAATAAGTGAAGTGCAAACAATATAAGTATTTTGTGGTAGGATCCTAATACTACCTGGAAATAAGCATGATTTATAGCTACGCACGGACTCTCGTCACTTCATGCATACGTAGTACCCACAATTAGAAGTAAAAAGTAATTTAAAATACCTATGGAGTAAATTCCCTCTTACAAGGTTAGGCAAGAGACTTACCTCGTCCCAAAGCTCATTTTCGGTCCACAAATTCGCTCTAAATCCTCAAGCCGATGCCGAACAATCCAAAACTAGCCAAATATTATATAAATTAATCAATATATGCTCAAAAGTTCATAATTTAGCTCATAGAGTAATTACCCAACTCAAATTGGAAGATTCCTAAAATTCATCACGGGCCCACGTACCTGGATTCCGAAAAGTTTTGAAGATAAATGTTACCCGTAACCTCAAGAACTCAAATATATAATTTCTACTAAATTCCATAATCATTTTCATGGTCTAATCTCAGTTTTATCAAAACCTAAATTTTTCAAAACTCATAATTTCTACAATTTACGTGTTAAGAATCTACCTAAAATCTACGTATTAGACTCACATTAAGTGGTACTTACTCACCTCATGATGATAGGCGAAAAACCCCTCTCCAAGAGCTCCTCAATCGACCATCCCAAGTGAAAATAAGATAAAAACCCACCTAAGTCTGATATAAATGCACCTTACTGCCCTAACAATTTTCACACCTGCGACAAAATAATTGCACCTGCGGCTCCACTTTTGCGGACAAATCGTCTTAGGTGGACCTTGCCCATGCTAACCACTCTCGCTTCTGCAGATAGAGTTTTCTTCTGCGAGCCTGCTTCTGTGGAAAAGTGGGTCGCACCTGCGAACCCAAGCTGGTTGGCATTTCCAGCTTCTGTGATCGCATTCCTTGTACTTGTGAACTCGCATGTGCGGTACCTTCTCCGCTTCTGCGACCACTGGGCAGCCCACTCCAGACCGCTTCTCCAGTCAATGGGCCGCTTCGGCGAGCTCGCACCTGCAGCCATTTCCATGCAGGTGCGAGTGCACTAGATCCCTGCTGCTTCAGCCATTCTCCTAAGTTCAAACATGTTCCGCACATCATATGAATAACACCAGAGGCTTTCGGGGCCTCGTCCAAACATACCAACAAGTTCATAAATATAAAACGAACTTTCTCAAACCCTCGGAACGCGTAAAACAACATCAAAGCTAGGAATCGCACCCCAAAACCAAATCCAATCAACTTATGAACTTCAAGTTTTTCCAACTTACTTCGAATGCGCCGAATCATACTTAAAATATTCAGAAGGACACCAAAATTTGCATGCAAATCCCAAATCACCACATTAAACTTGTCATAGACTCGAAATCTCAAACGGACCTCGATAATACCAAAGTCTACTCCAATCCAAACTTAAAGAACTTGAAGAACCTTCAACGTGCCAACTTTCAATATTAAGCGCCGAAATGCTCTCGGGTTATCCGAAACCCGATCCGAGTATATGCCCAAGTCCAACATCATCACATGAACCTATTAGGACCGTCAAATCCCAATTCCGAGATCGTTTACTCAAAACATTAACTTAAGTCAAATTTAACCATTATAAGCCACTATTAAGGAACTAAGTGTTTTAATTTCAATCCGAACCCTTCCAAACCCGAACTAACCATCCCCGCAAGTCATAAAATAGTAAAAACATATACTGAGAGTCTTAATCAGGGGAACGGGGGTCTAGAAAGTAAAACAATCTGTTGGGTCGTTATAACCACAGAAATCTATAGAAACTACTAGGGGTATTAGAAGTAAAATCGAAAACTCAAATTAACTCACAAAATTTAATTGAACTAAATTGACATATTAGAAAAATTATTGAGCTAATCTTATATTGGTATTGATGATTAATAACAGTTATGTAAGAATCAGATCTTTTAGTTTGAAGATATTTATTGATCTAATAAAATTTAGTTTTGAAGATTAGTTAAATTTTTCGTCGGATAACTAAAAATTGATATAAGTCTGACGTTAGTACCACGATAGGAAATAGATATTGAATCTTATTTCAACTTTAAAAAGTTAACTTATAGAAGGAGAGGAGCGCTCAAAACTATTTAACGAGCAAATCCGATTCAATGTCGTTCATAGCCGATGTGAATATGGGATTTACTGATGGTAGCAAAATCCTCAGAAGGTGCATTTGCTATTAGCCATGTGTATTTGATGAGAAGATGACTAAAACTGGAGCTGAAACATTGGCTGAGGAAGCAAAAACTTTGGCTGCAGCTTTGCTTGAAGAAGAGATAACGGATAACTAATTAGAGAGTTAGAAGAAATTAAGGATGCAGTGTCACACCGGGTTTAATTGTAGGAAAAGATAGGAAAAAATAACAAGACAAACATGGAACTTGAATCCTCAATTTTATAAAGGTACCCAATAATTACAGACTCTTTGAGCTTAGGACACCAAACAATCTATTTCAAGTTAAAGTTAAATCGAAGGGCAACAACATAGTGATTGTTGGGAAAAGTTATTGGAATTAATCTCTTAGGTTACAAAGTTGTATTATGAGTACTGGCTCTTTATTTTAGTGGAGTTTGGGTTAAATGCTATTAGGTTAGGTCGTGATCTTTACACCTTTGAACCACAATAGTATTTTATGTAAAAGTTTACGCGTTGTTCTTTACTTTATTCCGTATTGTTATTACTTGCAGTAACTAGGACAAATTTGAGAACCAATTCCATCGTAGTATGCCTAAAACCATCATGAATTGTACTATAGTTGATATAATTCCTATATCCTTAGATAGAAGTTTCGGTTTCAAGTCATGAGTATGTTATGAATACGGGCCGAATCAACACTAGCTGAGGTCCTAATATTGAATACCGGTGAAAGACAAAAATGAAAAAAGAAAAAAGAAATATGTATCTCAAAACTTCAAATTACCAGCAACACCGGTGCAATAATTATTTTCTTTTATTTATTTACTTTTTGCTTCAAAAATTTATCGACTCTTAGTTCAGCGCCTATAAGTACCTCTATTGACTTACGATTCATTCACACCTCTGAATTGCAATCTTTCTTATTATTAAAGTTACTATCCTTTTCACTCACTCAAAGAGACTATGGCTCGCTCCCTGTTCTTCATGGCATTTGTTATCTTGGCAATGATGCTCTTTGTTGCCTACGGTATAATTCTATTTATTGCATTCCCATAAGATTAATAAAATATAATTCTATTTCTTGCTATCCAGTCACTTAATTACCCAAGTCTGCTTTTAAGAAAATAAATATAAAAGCTAAAACTGGTTTAGTTATCATAATGAACCTCAAGTTACACTTCTTATGATTTGTCAAGTAAATTTTCAAGTGTGGTTATCTTTTTGATGTATTTGTTGTTAAAATGAAGAATTAATTTATAGTATACATCTAGCAGCTTTGAAAAATTCTGAAAGTGTGTTCGCATTAGTCTTCCAAAATAGTATAGGGATAATATAATTTTTAGGGTAGGCTGTCAACATTAAATCCCTTGGGATGCGGTCTTTTTCTGGACCCTTTGTTCATTGTGCTGCCCTTATATATATATATATATATCGACGAACCTTGAATATATTCATGTTTAAAAGCTTTCTTTCAATTCCATATTTTCTATTGTTCTAACATTGGTAAGTACTTGTGAATGATTGTAGAGGTGCAAGTTAGAGAATGTGTATTGGGTCGGATACAATCGAGCATATAAGGAAGGTCAGGCTCAAGTGTAGTTCAAGACCGGATTACTTTAAATCGGGATCAGCATTTCGGGAAGGAAAGCCTGAGGTCGGGCGTCATTGGATTCGGAACCGGAGCGATCGAAATAAGGCAATCGACACCGATCGGGGAAGATGCATTTTATGGTAAAAGGATCAATTTCATATAACGGGAAGCCCGGAAATCTCGCGGAATACTGATATCTCGGCGGGAATCATGGTCTCAACCGTCAGAGACGTTAGACCAGTGTTTCTAGGGATATTCCATCCTATAATTAAGTTGATTTATCTTGTAATTAAGTCTTTTACCATATGTAGAACTCTCTTCTTATCTATAAAAGGGGGATGCAACTTCATTGTATAGACACGAAATACACACTAGAATACTGATTATCATTTTCTATCTATCTCTTACCAAAGTTGTCTATTTTTCATTGCATGTTGCTCCAATACAGAAAATTCATTCCACCTCAACGGTTTGATCATCCCTTTATTACTTAAGTCAGTTATTATTTTTACTGTTATATTTTTCGCTGTATCGAATTATTTCACGTATCCTTAACACTGCGAATAAATTCAATTGTTGCTCGAATTTTAGAGTAAACAGTTTGGCGCCCACCGTGAGGCTAAGGATAATAGTGAATTTTTGATACAATTCTCTATCACACACTATTTTACGCTTGTTCTTTGTAGAATTTTCTGTTTTTCAGATTATAACATAGTCATGTCGCACTCACTTCCCATCAGCAACGAGTTTAACCACCAAGGCGAAAACAACATTATGCCCGGAAACGAGGTCCCAATCGACGCCAATTCTCAAATGGCGGTTGACGCTGATCAGACCTCTGACCCGTCGAACAGCATTCGGGGGGAACACCATTCAGGGATTCAACATAATGGAGGAGATGAGATCAGCCTCAAAGTGATATTTGACATGCTGCAAGCCTAGGAAGCGGCCATAGCTCAATTACAAAGCTGCAGTCAGATTCCGAACACAGTAGAAGCCATTTCTTCTCGAAGGATAGCTCCTCAAAATGAACCAGTCACAGCACAACCGGGCGAAAGTGGTTTCGGAGTAAATTCCGGAATCATAAAGAAAGTCAGCTCGTTGAGTCAGGTGAAAGAAGGATCGAGGCTAACGACAAAAAGGTGGAAACCTATAATTCGAGGATAGACCAGATCCCGGGAGCACCCCTGGTGTTGAAAGGTTTGGACTCAAAGAAGTTGGTACAAAAACCTTTCCCATCCAGCGCTGCTCCAAAACCGATACCAAAAAAGTTCCGCATGCCGGAAATCCCCAAATACAACGGGACCTCGGATCCAAATGAACATGTAACGGCGTACACTTGCGGTATAAAAGGGAATGATCTCGAAGACAATGAAATCGAGTCCGTCCTTCTGAAGAAATTTGGAGAGACCCTTTCCAAGGGAGCAATGATATGGTATCACAACTTACCACCGAATTCCATCGACTCCTTTGCCATGCTCGCAGATACCTTCATCAAGGCCCATGCAGGCGCCATTAAGGTCGAAACAAGAAAGTCAAATTTGTTCAAAGTCAGGCAAAGGGACAATGAAATGCTGAGAGAGTTTGTATCGCGCTTTCAAATGGAGCGAATGGATTTACCATCGGTCACCGATGATTGGGCCGTACAGGCCTTTACTCAAGGGCTCAATGCCCGAAGTTCAACGGCATCTCAACAACTCAAACAAAGCTTGATTGAATACCCGGCTATCACTTGGGCAGACATACACAATCAGTATCAATCGAAGATCAGAGTAGAAGATGATCAGCTCGGAGTTCCATCGGGGTCCGCTTACCCCATCAGAACTTACGATCGGACTCTAAGGGACAATTATCGAGAGTCGAGGTCAAACCGAGATAGGCACCGACCATACCTAGGGGATCGAAGAGTCATTCCGGGGGGACACAAATCCCCGAGACAAGAAAGAAAGAACGGTCCTAGCCAAAGAAACCCGGAATCGTTTCCGGGGAATAATTTTGAAAGAACCAATAATCATCGAGAAGCACCCCGATTGTCCGAGTACAACTTTAATGTCGATTCGGCAACTCTTGTGTCAGCTATCGGTCACATTAAAGATACTAAATGGTCTCGACCATTGCAAACGGACCCTGCCAAAAGAGATCCTAACCTAATATGTAAATATCATGGCACACATGGACACAGAACGGAGGATTGTCGGCAGTTGAGGGAGGAGGTAGCTCGGTTACTCGAAAAAGGGCATCTTCGAGAATTCTTAAGCGATCGAGCCAAAAACCACTACGAAAACAGAAACAGAACAGCAAATTAAGAAGAGCCGCAGCACACGATCAACATGATAATCGGAGGGATAGATGCACCCCAAAGACTGATGCTGAAGCGCACAAAAATATCTATCGCCCTGGAAAAACATACCCGGGATTACACAGAAGAAGGAGCTTTATACTTCAGCGATATGGATACGGAAGGGATTATACTGCCTTATAACGATGCCCTGGTGATATCGATGGTGGTACACAAAACCCGGGTGAAACGTGTGCTTATCGACCCCGGGAGCTCAGTTAATATAGTTCGGTCTCGGGTCATCGAACAGTTGGGACTCTCAAATCAAATTATCTCCGAGGTTCGGGTCCTCAACGGTTTTAACATGGCTTCGGAAACAACTAAAGGTGAAATAACACTAATGGTAAATATCGATGGGACTATCAGGGCAACAAAATTCTGCGTAATCGAAGGCGACATGAGATATAACGCCTTGCTCAGAAGGCCTTGGATAAACGACATCAAACCCGTACCTTCAACATTACATCAAATGTTAAGATTTCCATCAGATGAAGGGGTCGTCACCATTTATGGGGAACAACATGCTACAAGGGAGATGTTCGCAGTGGAAGACGCGGCCTCAAAACTTACTGTTCTTTCCTAGAAGACCAAATAGCAATCAGAGAGGTCGCCCTCGATAGACGGGGGTGAACGGGTTCAGCTTGACGCTGATGATTACGGGGTCCCGCGATCATTTATTGCTCCGGATGAGTCCGACGCGACCAAATCGACAATCGAAGAGCTCGAACAAGTTTCCATCCGCAACGATGCACCCGATCGAAAGGTATACCTCGGCTCGGGCTTAAACTCCGAGCTCAGGGCCAAATTAATTAATTTCCTTTCAGCTAATGAAAATTCCTTTTCTTGGTCCCACCTAGACATGACAGGCATACCACCGGAAATTACAACACACAAGCTGAGCGTCGATCCAAAATTCCGGCCAATCAAGCAAAAGAGGAGACCCTAGTCTGAAGCTAAATAGGCTTTCATCAAGGACGAGGTAACTAAACTTTTGAACATAGGGTCCATTCGGGAGGTTAAGTACCCAGAATGGTTAGCTAATGTCGTTGTAGTCCCTAAGAAGGGCAATAAGCTTAGAATGTGTAGACCTAAACAAAGCGTGCCCCAAAGATTCTTTCCCCTTGCCCAACATCGATCGCATGATCGATGCTACCGCTGGCCACGGGACTCTTAGTTTTCTCGACGCCTGCTCTGGATATAACCAGATACAAATGGATAAGGATGATCAAGAAAAAACATCCTTCATCACTAAGTATGGCACCTATTGCTATAATGTGATGCCTTTTGGGCTTAAAAATGCGGGGGCTACTTACCAACGCCTAGTAAATAAAATGTTCGAAAAACAACTAGGTGTAACAATTGAAGTTTATATCGATGACATGTTGGTTAAGTCCCTGCCAGCAGAGGACCATTTAAGTCATTTGCAGGGAACATTTGATGTCCTGAAAAAATACAACGTGAAGTTGAATCCGGAGAAGTGTGCATTTGGAGTAGGCTCGGGGAAATTCCTTGGCTTTATGGCGTCAAACCGGGGAATAGAAATCAACCCCGATAAAATTAAGGCCATCGAGGAGATAATGGTAGTCGACAGTGTCAAGGCCGTACAGAAATTAACAGGCCGGATAGCAGCATTAGGCCGATTCATATCGAGGTCGTCGGACAGAAGCCATCAATTCTTCAACATACTGAAGAAAAAGAACGAATTCTCATGGGGGCCAGAATGCCAACACGCATTGGAAGAACTAAAAAGGTATCTCTCTAGCCCGCCTTTACTACATACGCCGAAAGCAGGCAAATAGTTATACCTTTACCTCGCCGTATCGGAGATCGCAGTGAGCAGGGTGCTAGTCCGAGAAGAACAAGGCACGCAATTTCCCATTTACTACGTCAGTAGAACACTAGGAGAGGCCGAAACCAGGTACCCACACTTAGAAAAATTGGCACCCGCACTATTGAGTGCCTCTAGAAAGTTGAAACCGTACTTCCAATGTCACCCAATATGTGTAGTGACGACTTACCCGCTTAGAAATGTTATGCATAAACCCGAATTGTCAGGTCGGCTGGCCAAGTGGGCCATCGAAATAAGTGGGTATGATATCGAATATCGACCCCGAACCTCGATAAAGTCTCAAGTACTGGCCGATTTTGTCATCAATTTCACGCCGTCGCTCGTCCCCGAGGTCGAGAAAGAACTCATGACCAAATCGGGGACTCCTTTGGGAGTATGGACTCTGTTCACAGACAGCGCCTCAAATTCAAAAGGGTCGGGGCTAGGCATCGTACTTAAACCCCCGACCGGGAATACGATTCGACAGTCTATTAAGACTATAAAACTGACTAACAATGAAGCCGAATATGAGGCTATGATTGCAGGTTTGGAGTTAGCCAAAAACTTGGGAGCGGAAGTAATCGAGGCCAAATGTGATTCGCTCCTTGTAGTCAACCAAGTAAATAGAATGTTCAAAGTCATGGAAGAACGTATGCAAAGGTATGTGGATAAACTTCAAGTCACATTACACAGGTTTAAGGAATGGACCCTACAGCATATACCTCGAGAACAAAATAGCGAAGCCGATGCCCTCGCCAATTTAGGCTCGTCGGTCGAAGCTGAGGAAATCGACTCCGAAAAGGTCGTACAGTTATTAAGGTCAGTCGTGGAGGAAGGTCATGCCGAGGTCAACTCAACAAGCTTGAATTGGGATTGGAGAAATAAATATGTGGAATATCTTAGTTCGGGCAAATTACCATCCGATCCCAAAGAGTCAAAAGCGTTACGCACAAAGGCGGCCCGATTTTGCTTGGCCGACGATGGAACCTTATATCGAAGAACATTCGGAGGTCCTCTAGCCATATGCCTTGGGCCTGGAGACACCGAGTACATCTTAAAAGAAATACACGAAGGAACTTGCGGCAACCATTCCGGTTCCGATTCATTGGTTCGAAAAATAATTCGGGCCGGCTATTACTGGAGCAACATGGAAAGAGATGCAAAGGAGTTTGTACGCAAGTGCAGCGGATGCCAAAAGCATGCACCAATGATCCACCGGCTCGGAGAAACACTACATTCGGTCATATCACCATGGCTATTTATGAAGTGGGGCATGGACATCGTCGGTCCCCTCCCTCGAGCACCAGGTAAAGCTCAATTTATCATTTTTATGATTGACTATTTTTCTATGTGGGTGGAAGCACAAGTCTACGAGAAGGTCACAGAAAAGGAGGTGATTGACTTCATATGGGACCATATTATTTGCTGGTTTGGAATGCCTTCAGAAGTCGTATGTGAGGCAAACAGTTCGTCGGCAGTAAAATAACCAAGTTCTTCGAAGATAACAAGATCAAAAGGATATTATTGACTCCATATCACCCCAGCAACAACGGTTAAGCAGAATCGACCAACAAAACCATCATCCAAAACTTAAAGAAAAGGCTAACCGACGCTAAAGGAAAATGGAGAGAGATGCTGCCCGAGGTTTTATAGGCATACCGAACAACCGAAAAAACCAGTACTAGGGCCACCCCGTTTTCCTTAGTGTATGGCACCGAAGCATTGATACCAGTCGAAGTAGGCGAACCAAGCATCAAGTTTCGATATGCAACTGAAGAGTCAAACCGGCAAGCTATGAACATCAGTCTGGAACTTTTGGATGAAAAGAGGGAAGCTGCTCTAGTCCGAATGGCAGCCCAAAAGCAAAAAATTGAGAGGTACTACAACCAAAGAACTCGTCTCTGATATTTTAACGCTGGGAACTTGGTACTTAGAAGGATCACGCCCAATACCTGAGACCCCAACGAAGGAAAATTGGGACCGAACTAGGAAGGTCCCTATACCATCTTGAAAGTCACCGGAAAGGGGTCTTACAAGCTCGGGACTATGGATGGCAAGCAGTTGCCTAATAACTGGAACGTGAGCCACTTGAAGAGATATTATTGTTGAGGTAATTTATTTCATTTTTTCTTTTGTTTCGTTTGTTGATACTAAATCATGCAGGAGGGATCGGTATCAAACCAATAAGCACAAGGCAGTAGGACTAAAAGCACGCGTTGCACTCTTTTTTCCTTCGACCGGTTTTGTCCCAAATTGGGTTTTACGGCAAGGTTTTTAATGAGGCAACCAGAAATCGTGCTAACATAGAACAGTCATCGGAGTTCACAAATTTGATATTCGATTCTAATATTGTTCTCGAAATCTTCATCTACTTACTTTGATAGCAGGGGGACTTTACAAAGATCGCTAGGAACCAATGTAAGGGTCAAACGGTCAGAAGAGCCGTGCCCGAATAGGTCGATCTGCCCCCCTAATTAAGCAAAGATGTACAAGCATATGAATATTAATAAAGTCTTCTAGCATCAACATTGAGTTTCTAAGCCCAAGGGCTTCTTCGATTATTTCTTCGGTTATCATCGCGTTATAAAGAGTTGACATTGTTAAAATATGCATACTGGATTTGAAGGGGAGTAAGACCTAACAAGGCAAACCCCATAATTGATTGCTAGGCCAAGGCCATATTGAGTTAACAAAACTCAAAGAGAAGTAAGACCGATTCAGGCAACCTCCGTTTATGAAAGGCTAAAGTAAAACTAGACTAAAATCCGGAGACAATCGGGGCTTGCCAAGTCAAGGCCTCGATTCTATAAAATGGGGCTAAGGCCGAATTAATTTATTGAAAAGGACCCAAATTTTGCTAAGGCATGGTCCCAATTCGTTAACATCCCAAAAGCATAGCTTATTGGTCAGGGGGGGTAGACAAAGCCCGTTTAGCCCGTCCTGAATTTGAAATAAGGCCAAGGCCAAGTCAATCTTAAATTTGCCGAAATCGGTTCAATACATTAACCGGTCAAGGTTATCCCGAGATACGAGCTTTATTCAGTCGATCGTAGAAAAATTTGTAATCCTAGCTAAGGCAGGAAATGGCGAGACATGAAATTTGCAGAACAAAGTCAAAATAATATAAAGGATGTTTATGTACAATGAAGGAATTCTTTTATACGTTCAGACTACAAAAACAACACTTCTACGGAACAATGTCAGTCGGAGCCGTCTTCATCTTCCTCGGGGAAAGTTTGCTTCCTCATTTCAGCTTTGATCCTCGGTGCATCAGCGACTTCAGAGGATAAATCAAAACCTCGAGCTTGCAGCTCCTCAAGAACGGAGAGGCGAGTCTGGCATTTGGTATACTCAACCAGCATCTTCGATTGCTCCTGGGCGGCTTCGGCATCAGCTCTATATTGAGCTATCAAATCCTCAGCATCGGCCTTAGTGGAAGCGATCTCCGACTTTGCTTCTTGCAGTTGGTTGACCAAAACCCCCCGATCCTGGGTAAGCGACTCGACTTGGTGCTGGAGAACTCCGACCCTCTCCCGCGCCTCCGAGACTTGCCCTTCTAAGCGAATTTGGAGGGCCTCTTTTTCCGAAGTCAGAGTCTCAACCATGGCTTTCCAACCGCTAGTTTCAGCCTTAGCCTCGTTCACTTCAAACTGGAGTCGATCTAACCGACTGGTCAGTTGCCCCACCGACTGGTCAGTTGCCCCAGCTGGTCAACCTCTTTGCTGTGCTCCCTCCGCACGAAATCTAGCTCGGCCCAAAGGCTCGACATCTCACCTTCGAGCCGCTGACATTGTGCACGTTCCTGCGTCATTCCTTCCTTGATCCGAAGGAACGCCTCATGGTGAAGCACCGAAGACTGCAACGTATACATATTAAGATAGTCAGTGCAGACTTAGGGATAAGATATTGGGTATAAGATATAACATATAAGGAAGCATACCCTATTCGATGCCTGCTGAGCTTCGTTGAATAAACATGACCACTCCACTGCATTCATCGCGGCCTGGTCCTCATCGGTCACCAAGCAATGCAGATAGTTGGCCATGCCTACCGGTGCACCTAATACTCGAGCATCCTCGAGGACGGCAAACATTATCACCCTCTTCCGATCGGGGTTAGAGCTCGGAGCAGGAAATCTGTCGACCAATTTGGTACCAACAGACACCCCACTCGTCTCGGCCGGGGGACTCCTTCTTGGCACTTCAAGCCCGAAGGTATCAGCCGATGGCACCCCATCGAAGAATTCTTCAAAGGCTCCAGCTACAACCGGACCTTAACTCGATGTATGCATTCCTGCAGCCTGGGCGTCGTTCAGAGTTGCCTCTAAAAAAGAAGGTGAATCCATCGTCTCCGAGATGTCCGAGACTCCTTGTGTTGCCCCTCCTGTGCCAGTCCGAATCCCGGTTCTCATTCTCGTCTCGAGATCCTCCTCTCGAGGAGTGAAAGCTTCACCGACGGTTGACTCGGGGACTCCACGAGGTGGCTCATTGTTTAAAGTTTCGGGACTCCTTTCCCCATCGGAGCTATCGCTCACTTGGATGGTAGGGTCGGTGACTATGACTTTGCGAGCCCTCATCTTTTTCCTGCTTTTCCTTTTCTCGGGCTCTGTAGGACCGGGAGCTTCTTTTCTCTTCTTCCCCCCTTCTTTCTCCTGAACGGGGAGAGGGCGAGGAGCTTCCTCACCGGTGGGTGTCGACCTCATCTCGGCATCTTTCGAGAGGCCTGCAAAATGAGATTTCAAGAGTTAGAGCTAACATCGATTACCCCAAATGAGAAAGACAAGTATGACTGAGCTCACCGTGATTTTGGGCCTCCCAAAGGCCTTTCGATATTTCTCGCCAGGCTCGCTCCGAGTAGGTCCTTTGAGCTACTACTCTTCGGACCCAATCCTCCAAGTGTTGAATTGCGGCCGGCATCTGGGAAGTGGCTGCACCTTACAGAACATATCGATTAAACATTTGAAGGAAAGCAATAAATGGCTTTAAAAGATGACACTTACTACTTAAGTTCCACTTCTCAGGGAACGGCATGTATTCTGCGGGGATCAAATCGGAGGTCCTTATTCGGACAAACTGACTCATCCAGCCCCGATCTTTCTCTTCATCAATGCTCGAGAATGGAGCCTTGCTGGCCCGGAGAGCGAGTTTTATTAGCCCCCCTCGGAACATCCGGGGACTGTATAATCGAAGAAGGTGATCAACGGTGAAGGGATGCCCCCCCTTCGACCTTACTCACAAAGAAGCGGAAGAGATGGACAATACGCCAAACGGATGGATGAACCTGACTCAAAGTAAAGTTACAACTTTTACAAAAATCGACAATTACGGGGTCCAGGGATCCAAACGTGAAAGGGTAAGTGTAGACGCTTAGGTAACCTTCCACGTGAGTGGTAATCGACTCACTCAGAGAAGGGACTACCACATCTTTATCGGCCCAGTTGCACTCCGCCTTCACCCTGTCAAGGACTTTGTGTGTGATCAAGCTGATATACATTGAGACCGGTTTGCCTCGGCCGTGCACGGAAGAAGGCTTCTCGACTTTGAAGTCGGAACCGATAAAACACCCAACTGGTACAAAGGCCTTTAAAGGAGGTTCCGCAGAGGTTTCCTCAACGCGAACGGTCTCAGCCTCTTCAGCGGGCTGAGAAGGTGAAGATTGTTGCTTCTGAGGAACAGATTTAGAAGTTTTGGCCATAGTGATTGAAGCAATAGAAACGAAAAGTGAAGAAGTGTGAGCTGCAAGAGATATTTTGTGATGCAAAGATGTAGAAAACTAGAAGTAGCAGGTTGTTGAGAAACGTAAAGGTTTGGAACTCAAAGAGTGAGGGAAGTATTTATACTTTCCCAAAAGCGACGGTTCAAAGCACGAGGTAAGGGAGCATTAAATGGTACCTGCAACAGTTCCATTGTTTGCAGTCAGATAAGACAAGCAATGATTTCCTTTGGCAATTGTCACGTGCGTCACGGCGCTGCCGTCACACACCAGTAAAAGGTTTTCTAAGGTTGAGTGATTTGATGTTTCGAACTTCGTGTCATGCTCAATGAGTATGTTGTTGTTTGACGTAATTTCGAAGTACGGCGATTCATATCATTTTTTGTCACTACTCTCCAACAAATGAGGGGACTATCTGTATTGGGTCGGATACAACCGAGCATACAAGGAAGGTCGGGCTCAAGTGTAGTTCAAGACCAGATTACTTTAAATCGGGATCAGCATTTCGGGAAGGAAAGCCTGAGGTCAGGCGTCATTGGATTCGAAACCGGAGCGATCAAAATAAGGCAATCGACACCGATCGGGGAAGATGCATTTTATGGTAAAATGATCATTTTCACATTACGGGAAGGCCGGAAATCTCGCGGAATGCTGATATCTCGGCGGGAATTACGGTCTCAACCATCAGAGACGTTAGACCAGTGTTTCTAGGGATATTCTATCGTATAATTAAGTTGATTTATCTTGTAATTAAGTCTTTTACCATATGTAGAACTCTCTTCTTATCTATAAAAGGGGGGTGCAACTTCATTGTATGGACACGATATAAACACCAGAATACTGATTATCATTTTCTATCTATCTCTTACCAAAGTTGTCTATTTTCCATTGCATATTGCTCTATTACAGAAAATTCATTCCATCTCAACGGTTTGATCATTCCTTAATTTACTTAAGTCAATTATTACTTTTACTGTTATATTTTTCGTTGTATCAAATTATTTCACGTATCCTTAACACCGCGAATAAATTCAATTGTTGCTCGAGTTTTAGAGTAAACAGTTTGGCGCCAACCGTGGGGCTAAGGATAATAGTGAATTTTTGATACATTTCTCTGTCACACACTATTTTACGCTTGTTCTTTGCAGAATTTTCTGTTTTTCAGATTACAGCATAGTCATGTCGCACTCACTTCCCATCAGCAATGAGTTTAACCACCAAGGCGAAAACAGCGTTATGCCCGGAAACGAGGTCCCGATCGACGCCAATTCTCAAATAGCGGTCGACGCCGATCAGACCTCTGACCCGTCGAACAGCGTTCGGGGGGAACACCATTCAGGGATTCAACATAATGGAGGAGATGAGATCAGCCTCAAAGTGATATGACATGCTGCAAGCCCAGCAAGCGGCCATAGCTCAATTACAAAGCCGCAGTCAAATTCCGGACAGAGTCGAAGCCATTTCTTCTTGAAGAATAGCTCCTCAAAATGAGCCAGTCACAGCACAACCGGATGAAAGCGGTTCGGGAGTAAATTGCGGAATCATAAAGATGCTCGAGGAGCTGACTAAGCGGGTTGAGTCGGGTGAAAAAAGGATCGAGGCTAATGACAAAAAGGTGGAAACCTATAATTCGAGGGTAGACCAGATCCCTGGAGCACCCCCGGTGTTGAAAGGTTTGGACTCAAAGAAGTTCGTACAAAAACCTTTCCCATCCAGTGCTGCTCCAAAACCGATACCGAAAAAGTTCCGCATGCCGGATATCCCCAAATAGAACGGGACCTCGGATCCAAATGAACATGTAACGGCGTACACTTGCACTATAAAAGGGAACGATCTCGAAGACGATGAAATCGAGTCCGTCCTCCTGAAGAAATTCGGAGAGACCCTGTCCAAAGGAGCGATGACATGGTATCACAACTTACCACCGAATTCCATCGACTCCTTTGCCATGCTCGCAGATACCTTCATCAAGGCCCATGCAGACGCCATTAANAAGGTTGAGTGATTTGATGTTTCGAACTTCGTGTCATGCTCAATGAGTATGTTGTTGTTTGACGTAATTTCGAAGTACGGCGATTCATATCATTTTTTGTCACTACTCTCCAACAAATGAGGGGACTATCTGTATTGGGTCGGATACAACCGAGCATACAAGGAAGGTCGGGCTCAAGTGTAGTTCAAGACCAGATTACTTTAAATCGGGATCAGCATTTCGGGAAGGAAAGCCTGAGGTCAGGCGTCATTGGATTCGAAACCGGAGCGATCAAAATAAGGCAATCGACACCGATCGGGGAAGATGCATTTTATGGTAAAATGATCATTTTCACATTACGGGAAGGCCGGAAATCTCGCGGAATGCTGATATCTCGGCGGGAATTACGGTCTCAACCATCAGAGACGTTAGACCAGTGTTTCTAGGGATATTCTATCGTATAATTAAGTTGATTTATCTTGTAATTAAGTCTTTTACCATATGTAGAACTCTCTTCTTATCTATAAAAGGGGGGTGCAACTTCATTGTATGGACACGATATAAACACCAGAATACTGATTATCATTTTCTATCTATCTCTTACCAAAGTTGTCTATTTTCCATTGCATATTGCTCTATTACAGAAAATTCATTCCATCTCAACGGTTTGATCATTCCTTAATTTACTTAAGTCAATTATTACTTTTACTGTTATATTTTTCGTTGTATCAAATTATTTCACGTATCCTTAACACCGCGAATAAATTCAATTGTTGCTCGAGTTTTAGAGTAAACAGGTATAAGCAAATACCCCAAAAAAGTAATTCGAAGAGATTCAGCCAGAAAACAAGCGAAGAAATCACTAGTTAAGGCTTTTATTAATCTCGTTAATTACAATCACATTATGCCGACTCGTAATACACTCGATGTAGATATGAAGGATGTTGTTAGTGTCGATGTTCTTCAGTTTCGTGATAAGAAGGTTACTGTTGCTAAGGAAGCTAAAGCTTGGCTTGAGGAAAGGTTTAAGATTGGGAAATATCGTTGGTTTTTTACTAAGCTTAGCTTCTGATCTCCTAATTTTTGCTTTAAAATTGAGGTTTTGTCTCTGTTATTGAAGAGATCAACGGGCGATACTGTTATTATTATCTAATAGTAGTAGTTAATGTGAGTCTGTTTTATCTTTGAACAATTTATTGAAATGAAGAATATCCAGATTTGCTTTAAAAAAAGTGTTTTTACTCCTATTGAAATTTTTATTTTACATCTGAAAAGATTTAAACAAAATGCATTTATACCATAAGAAACGTTAACAGTGTATTCACAAATATCTTTCTTCCATATAACTAAGCAAGAGAAATATGAGTGTGTGTCTATAAGAAAAAAGAAATAGCAGGGAACATGGATTTGATACATGTAAAGAACTCAGGGAAATTCACTAACAAGCAGTCTTTTTAGTTGCAAGCGATATTTTGGATGATCTTGTGTCGTAAAGTATACTGTTTGCATTTTTTTGGGTGTAAGTACTTACTTCGATCTCGGGGCAGGCCAGAAGGAACCATGTATACATGTTTCAGGAACTAGCATCTTAATTACAAGTTAATTTATAATCTTTTATTTATCTTAGTGCCAACTGATTGTACATTGAAAAAAAAAAAGGGAGCCTAATCTCCTAGTGAACCTTAGAGTTCAACACAGTTGTGTGCATTTGATCGTAATAAGTTGTGTGCATCTTAGTATTTTTCTTATCCTTTATATTTTTTTTGTTTAATCTAATTTTTATCTACTCTCCAAGGTTATGACACCTAGTAAGCAATGGATGCAACTTGTTGATAATCGGCTCGATGAAGCCTACTTAATCGGAGTGCAAAAGTTTTTGAATTTATGCTTTCCAGAAAATAGGAGAAGAATATGAAATAAGATGTCCATGTGTTAAATGTTGTAATAAACTTTAGGAACTCGTTAGACAGTTGAGACACATTTGAAAGTATATGGAATAATTCAAAATCATACTTTTTGGTATCATCACGGGGAAACTTTAGGCGAGCCACTGTCAGAATCTGAAGATGAAGATGGTGATGAAGTAGAAGAATGTGAGAGTGAAGATGAAGTAGAAAAATTGTTGAGAGATCTATATCCTAATATTAATGGAGGAACTACGCATACTGGTTGTGACGATTTAATTGAGGAGGAACCAAATGTTGAAGCGAAAAAATTTTACAGGCTATTAAAGGATTTTGAGCAGCCATTGTACCAAAATTCAAAAGCTTCAAAGCTCCTGTTTAATTAAAATGCTTCACATCAAAAGTATGGTTCGTTGGAGTAGTGAATCATTTACAATGTTATTGAAGATGTTAAAAGAGGAGTTGTTGCCTGATGGCACCAATTTGCCAAAATCATATTATGAGGCAAAGAAGATAATTCAAGACCTTGGACTTTCTTACAACAAGATTGATGCTTGTACTAATGATTGTATGTTATACTAGAAGGGGGATAGCTTACTCGATTCTTGCAAAGTTTGTGGTGCATCCAGATGGAAGATAGATAACATAGCGGGGATACAAGGAACAAAAAAGGTAAGAAGATAGCATCAAAGATTTTACGTTATTTTCCATTAAAGCCTAGGCTTCGGTGCTTGTTTATGTCTACAAAGACATCTACTCTAATGACATGGTATAAGGATAAAAGAGTTGATGATGGAATAATGAGGCACCCAGCTGATTCAATGGCATGGAAGTCATTTGATGAACGTCATCCTTCATTTGCGGCCGAGCCTCGTAATGTTCGACTTGGACTTGCTAGTGATGGATTTCAGCCATTTTGGAATTCAAAAACCTCATATAGCATTTGGCTTGTGGTTCTTATTCCTTATAGTTTACCACTTTGGTTCTGTATGAAACAGAAAAATTTGATTTTGTCAATGCTTATTCCTAGTCCAGATAGTCCAGGAGATGCAATTGATACATATCTTCAACCTTTAATAGAGGAACTGAAGGAGTTGTGCAAAGTTGGTATTGAGACCTTTGATGCATCAGCTAGACAAAATTTTAAGTTGCATGCTTCATTGTTGTGGACCATCAATCCAGCATATGGAATTTATCTGGATGGAGTACAAAAAGAAAATTGGCATGTCCATTGTGCAATAAAGATACTTCCTCAATTCGATTGGCTAACTGTAAGAAGAAGTGCTTTATGGGTCATTGGTGTTACCTTCCTATTAATCACAAATGGAGGAATGACAAGGATTCATTTGATGGTACAAAAGAGAAAAGGCTCCTACCAAAAGTGCGTTCTGGTATTGAGATACTTAATCAAGTGCAAGATCTTGAAGGAATACAGTTAACAAAGGATCCAAAGAAAAGGAAGAAGATATCACATGAAAAATCGAAAGGATAATTGGAACAAGAAAAAGTATCTTTTGTGAACTTCCATATTAGAAATCTCTCTTGTTGCGACACAATTTGGATGTTATGCATATTGAAAAGAATATATGTTATAATATTATGGCGATAATCATTAATGTCAAAAAAAAGACTAAGGACACAATTAAAACTTGGCTAAATTTGCAAGAAATGAACAAGGCCTCAAGTATATATATGAGCAATAGGAGTTTTAGTCGCATTGAGTATTCTTTCCAAATTAAGCATAATGGACTTTCATTTGAAACATGAATTGAAGTTATAACGCTTTAACACATAAACCATACCTGAACACATTCCCGAAGGAGATCATGGTGAGATAGGAATAATTGGAACATGTTTTGAGTACATACATCTTTCGACACTTTGCTTACTTGAGATAATCAAATTTATTAGGAACAACTCGGAACATGGGAATTAGGGACCTGGGCCAACCATACTTGAAACTTATGGGACATCATGGAATTCAATTTTAAGAGAGAAGTTTTAGCCAACATACCTTAAATTTGCCCCTTAATAATCCACCACATAAATAACTTCAATCTAGAAGAATGCAACTATAGTATTTATCTGTACAACCAAATTGAGGTGGTACTTTCGTTTTACAACAGGCTAGGTTTTTTATCAGTATTTTTTCCATTTTCATATTTTCTTTATGTTTTTCGCACAAATCTACAAACCATTTTTGTACAAATTTTATTCTAGCTCCTAGGTATCTGCTAATCCTGCATCGTTCCAATCTGTTATAATTTTTGAACTAAAGGGTTCTGGTAGTTTAGTATAATATAGTTTTCTTATATCTTTGCTTTCATCAACTGTATATGATCCTTTGTAGTAATAATCTCTAAATGCACAAGTATATTCATCCAAATAACACATATTACAGATAGTTAATTTATTCATTAAATTTCTATACATCTTTTTGTCTTTCTGTTGTTCCTCTATTTCTGTTAGCATACTACTAAATTCATTCCTTATTCCTATTTCATATTTATGTAATATTTCTATAGGTGAAGTTATGGCGTCATTGGTTAATTTTTTGTTATTTCGTAATATATTTTTACTTTCATCTGTCATATTTTGCATCCATATTTTTACTGTTCCTAATAGGATTCTTTCTATGTATTTTGGTGCATCAGTTATCGTTATTCTATTATCTATTAGCTGTTTTGCTATGTATCCGCTCCAAAGTTGGATTGTTTTATTTATATCTTCTACGCAGTCTAAGTCTAGGAAATTATATTTTTCTGTTGTTTGTCTAGTTGTCCATTTGTATGTAATCGTTTATCCCATAGAGTTTTATTTGTTTTATAATGTTCATAGTTATTATAAACAGTTTGTTTTCCTGATGTAGAGGGTTTAGTATCTATATCTCCCGTATTTATTTCTAATTCCATATTTTTCATAAGTTCTGTATATGTTTCACTAGTTTCTGAATAATGATCTTCTATAGTAATATCTGGACCTACGTCGTTTATTTCTTCTATTCTTACTTCTTGATCTTCTAATTGTATTTGTGTTTTAAATTTTTCTATTTCTTCTGCTAATTTTCTTTCTTGTTCTTCTTCTTTTCTTTTTGCTTTTTCTTTTAGTTTGTCCTCATATATTTATTTTAACATTGCTAGTTCTTTCTCTAATTCTATTATTCTGGTATTTTTTACTTCTTCTATTTGTTGTATTTCTTTCTTCGTTTGTTGTCTAATTTTTTTCAATTTCTTTTTTCCTATCAATTTCTTCATTTTCTTTTGTTAGTCTTACCATAGCTGTTAAACTATCTTCTATCTTAGCTGATTCTTTTTCTGACATTAAGTATAGTTGATCTCCTATTTTCTTATCTCTGCGTCCTAAATTAGAGTGTATTATGTTTATTTCTACTCCTTCTTGACTCCTATATATATTTTCACTTACTGCATATAATACCCCACAAAACATGATAATAGAAGAAGCAAAATCAAATCAATATTATATAACAGGAATAATGGATCAAAGAAAATACCTCATATTAATCAATATAGGACAGGAAGAAAATTACATCATGAGAGAACTAGTAAGAGAAGAAGAAATAATCACAAAAGAAAAATTATGTCCAGAATTACCAAGAACACTAGTAAATACAGACGAATACACAAATAAAGAATTAATTATAGGAGGAATACCAATACTAATAAAATTTAGAATATATAATGGAGAAACAAAATTAACTATTTTATTTATTTTAATTTTAGCAATTATTTTATGTTTAGTTGTTAAGATATATAGGTTTTTACATCGTGCTGTAAAGATTTTACTTCCTTGTGCTAGTTCTATCCCTGACATTTTCCAGTATAGTTGTTTACCCCGAAAATCGGATAACAATTGAATTTGTTCGTGATGCTAAGGATCCGTAAAACTGATTGATACTCTAAGATAAATAATTCTAATACTGAGAAAGAAAGATTCAACTGTTGATTCTGAAAGAAATAACAAAGAGCTGTCAAAGTGACAATAGCAATAGCCTGAGGATTAAAGAGAGAGTAATATTATTGATGATTCTGAGATAGTTCAAGTTGTGGGTCAAAATCCCTTTTTATAGGTTACAATTACTATTTCAAATAATGCAAATGGCGGATTTTATGAGATAGATCCCATAAAATCCGTAACAGAATCTCCCCAAATCGCGTTAGTGATAGCTGAAACGGTTGAGACAATTACTAGATATATCCGGTGATGAGCTAATTACGCATCTTGAACCCGGTATCCGGTTCTATGATGCTTCCCACTTTGGTTGAATCCGGCTTCGATCAGGTCTCAGTCCGGTCGAGTCTTGATTCGGTCTCATATCTTCTTTGCCCGTGAACCGGATGTCCGAGTTATACTTCTTTCTAACTGGGCTGGCCCCGACCCGTATGTGTAAGTACTTTACCCAATACAATACTACTAGTAATTTGTCTATATTTCTATCTTCTATTGCTACTGAGTAATTTGCACTGATGATGAACTTAAATTTTTGGTATATTAAATTTCCTCTTATTGCACTTATTATGCTTTTTTCTATAGGTTGTATAATCCTATCATCTGCTAGATATATTTCTATAGGTGTATCTAATTTTACAATATCTTGATAATAAATCTTCTGAAATGAAATTCTTTTTGATAGCTCTTGTAATAGGTAAT
>MCJB01049857.1:4425-30706 GCA_002018475.1 Nicotiana obtusifolia
GAGAGGGAAGGGGGTGGGGAGCGCACCTGCTGAGACGCAGGTGCGAAGCAGACGATCGCAAAAGCGAGGGAAGGTGTAGGTGCGATGTGTTCACCGCAGAAGCGGTCTCGCAGAAGCGAGCTGCTGGTTGCAGAAGCAAGGAAGCCAACTGAGGGGAGGACTGCATCTGTAAGGCCCTTTCCGCAGATGTAGACAAGGAGTCGCAGAAGCGGAAGTCCTGGAGGCAGTGAGCTTCATTTATTACGGGACTTAAGCCATTTCTAACCCATTTCTCTCACTTTTGGGTGATTTTTGATCTTCTTTAGAGGGGTATTCACCTATCAACTCGGAGGTAAGTAAATTCTACATAATGTAAGTTAAATACATAGACTATAGGTAGACTTTAACATGTAAATTTGTGAAAATTATGGGTTTGGATGAAAAACCTAGGTTTTGATAAAAATGAGGTTTAACCACTAAAATTGTTATGGAATTGAGTGAAAATTATATATTTGAGTTCGTGAGGTTATGGGTAACAACTTTCTTCAAAAATTTCCAAAATTTGGGCATGTGGGCCCGGTGATGAATTTTATGAATCTTTCAATCGGGGTTGGGTAATCACTCTAATAGTTAGAATATGAACTTTTGAACATATATTGATTAATTTATACAAAATTTGACTAGTTTCGGATGTTCAGCATTGAGTTGAGGCTTTAGAATGAAATTGCGGCCAGAAAGTGAGCTTTGAGACGATGTAATTCTCTTGTCTAACCTTGTAAGAGGAAATTTGCCCCATAGGTGATTTAAATTAATATTTGCTTCTGATTGTGGGGGGGCTACGTATGCACGAGGTGACGAGAGTCCGTGCGTAGCTACTATTTATGCTTATGTACGGGTAGTTAAGGACTCAAATCATGAATTACTTGTAATATTTGTACCCTACTTGTTAATTTAAGTGCCTAAATTATATTAGAACTTGTTAGAGGAATTGTAAGAGAACGTATTTCACCTACTTGAATTTTTAGCGGATTACTTGACCGTTAATAGAAATTTTATTACATTGTGTATTAGCTCTGTTATAATGTTTAACTCAAATGCTTATAAAGTATCCTCTCTTCTTGTGGAGCGGGCCGAACACCTTGGCAGTAGATAGATGCATCTATGGATCGTGCCGCACGTCCCTCGACAGTGTACGCGTTATTCTGGATCGAGCCGTACGACCTCGGCATAATCGTGCGTGATAATACTTGGATTTTTAATTTTATATTTGATGTTATTTCATGGTTTGAGAGGTTAAAATAATATCAGACAGAAAGTTATTTGAGATTTATCGTGTGTAAAGGGATTGTTTATTCCTGGTTATTATTGAATTGTTGTAATTGTATGCATAACCCATGCTTATTTAAAACTTTTTTATTCATTATTGTTGGCCTATAGTAAGTGTTAATGTCGACCCCTTGTCACTACTTCTTCGAGATTAGACTTGATACTTACTGGGTACATGTTGTTTATGTACTCATGCTACACTTCTGCACTAACCGCGTAGGATCTGAGGTGGGTGCATCTGGCGATCATACCGGCACGCATCCCCGTTATCTGGAGGCCTAGTTGTGAGCTGCTTCCTGAGCCGTTCTGCAGCACCTAGAGTCCTCTCATTTGCATTTATTTCTATTTATTTTCATTTCAGACAGTAGTTAGAGTTTTGTATAATCTATTAGTGCTCATACACTTGTGACACCAGGTCTTGGTACACACATTAGCAGACATATGGTTTTGGATTATTCTATTGTTATGATTGCGCTCAGCTGTTTTTGTCTATTTTTTTAAAATCTGTTGTTTCTTAACCATTTGATTAATGGAATTTAATTACTTGAAAACTTATTAAAAGAGAAATAACATGGTTTAATTCATTGTTGGCTTGCCTAGCAGTAACGTTGGGCGCCATCACGGTTTATAGGAGAATTGGGTCGTGACAACATGGTATCAGAGCACTAGGTTCACGTAGGTCTCACTAGTTATGAGCATGCCTAATAGAGTCTTGGGAATCGGTGCGGAGATGTCCGTACTTATCTTCGAGAGGCTATAGGGTGTTAGGAAACTACTCTTTCTTCATCTCTTATCGTGAAGTCGATGTGGTACTAAGTATCTTTCTTATATTCTCTCAAGGATGGTGAGAACGCGCGCAGCGGATATTCCAGACCATGGAGGAGCTGCTCCCCCTGTTGCTAGAGGCCGAGGGAGGGCTCCAGCTCGTGGTGGAGGACGAGGACGTCCAAAAGTTGATCCAGCTATTCCACAGTGGATCCAATAGAGGATCTCATTATTGAGGAGCAGGGCGAGGTGCCTGCAGCAGAGCCTGCCCCGGTGGATTTCATGTTCGTGCCCGGGATTCCTGGAGGTTATGGGTCGTATGCTGTGGTTAATGGATTCTATGACTCAGTCTGGTTTATTTCCAGTAAATCCAGCCACATCTCAGGTGGGAGGGGGAGCATAGACCCCTATCGCTCAGGCTCCAGGGCATGCAGGTGCCGTATACCAGACCCCGGGCACACTACCCGTGGGCGGAGCTCAACCAGTTGCGACAGCTATACCTGAGCCCAGACCAGCTACGATTAGTGATTCGCAGAAGCTATTGGACAGATGGACTAGGCTTCATCCTCCTGTTTTTGGGGGTGAGCGGCATGAGGAACCCCAAGACTTTATTGATCGGTATAGGGACAAACCGCACAATATGAGGATATTGGAGTCCCATTGGGTGGATTTTACTACTTTCCAGCTGGAGGGCAGGGCCCGTAGGTGGTGGCAGTCATATCTTCTCGACAGACCAGTAGATTCATCTCCCATGACTCGGGACGGGTTCACCCATATTTTTCTAGATAGGTATATCCCGCTCTCTCAGAGGGAAGAGTTACGATTTCAGTTCGAGTAGCTTCAGCAGGGTCAGATGTTTGTGACTGACTATGAGGCGAGGTTCTCTGAGCTGTCTCACCATGCACTTATGATCATTCCCACGGATGCAGAGAGAGTGCGGAGGTTTGTTGCAAGTTTGCACACTGGCATTCAGGATACCATGGCCCGAGAGGTTGAGATGAGGACTTCTTACGAGCTAGTTGTAGAGATAGCTCGGAGGATCGAGGGTGTACGTCAGTGTAGCCGGGAGCAGGCTACAAGGGAT
This sequence comes from Nicotiana obtusifolia, assembly GCA_002018475.1. Classification (NCBI taxonomy): domain Eukaryota; kingdom Viridiplantae; phylum Streptophyta; class Magnoliopsida; order Solanales; family Solanaceae; genus Nicotiana; species Nicotiana obtusifolia. Next base: position 7,580 of record MCJB01049857.1, read on the forward strand.
AAGCGGTTTCGGTATTCGAGAGAGTTTAGAGGTGCCCCAACTGGGGGCAGAGGCCAGTTTGTAAGGGGTCGGTCTAGAAGGTCCACGTATCCAGCACAGCCGCCTCCTCGGAATGCTCCAGTGCAGTCACGCCCCGACCTCGGGGAGCGCGATCGGCGCTCAACCGAGTGAACCCGGCCGAGCAAGCCAGTTAGATTTCCTTCTACCCTAACTCATCTATGAATAATGAGGAGATGCACTCCATTAATCAAACAAAGAAAAGATTTCATTAACAACTTCCATTTTATTTCCATTACAAGCTTTATTCATAATTTCCAAAATATTACAAGTTTATAGATATAATGAAAAACATGTTTGCGAATACCAACATTTCTAGTTCAATTCCCCACATCAAACACCACCCACAACCTGTCTACGGAGTCTCTAAGTACAACAGAGAGTAATATGGAAATGCCGGCAACAAGGCCCCAGCTATACCTCAAAACACAAAGTTCAACATCAAATGATATCAGGCTCGGAATAGAGTAGGGCTCACCAAGACCTGCTGAATAGGGAGTAATTTCTAACAAGGACCAAAGTTTCCCGCTGATGAACCACTTGCATCCATTGAAGATGCAGCGCCCTCGACAAAAGGGACGTTAGTAAATGGAATAGTACTAGTATGTAAAGCTAGCTGTCCTCTTTCAAAATAGAATGTCAATATAAGAAAGGAAAAACCAGAGAAGTAGCAAATCATAATCAGCAATATCCAAATGCCCAGTTAAAACATAACAATTTTCAAAATACAAAAATAATATATATATATATATATATATATATATATATATATATATATATATATATATATATATATGGTTAGGAGATCATTAGCACCGATATACCACCATGTTTTTAGTAGTACCACCATGTGGCTCAACATGGCGTCCGATCTCCACCCGATTAGCTAGGCCGCCTTCCCACATATGCCGTGTGGGTTGAATTTTCCAAATCACAGACATTTTCAATCTCATCCCAATTAAGGGGAATAATCTCATCCCAAATAAGGAAAATAATCACAATCCACTCCTACACCGGTACGTGTAGTTTCGGGTATGGGCTTTATGACCCACCCTTCCTCGGTTTACTAATGATACTCCCAAAAATATTTTTGGCTTACACACAAGGGAAACAAAAGCACAAATATATTTACGCCATCATCTTTCACATTGTATAAATCTCCACTAATATTTTCAACCAATCACAAAAATAATATTTTCTTGGCTCATTTGGCCATTCGTGAGATTCTTTATTCAAGGCACGGTGGTCGTGTTTCATATTCCACACTTTCATATCTTTCCACTCACATATCATCATCATAAATATCAACATATATAATATTTCGGAAATCACAACTTTAAGTTTATTAGAAATGAAGAAGTTAAGCACAATAGATTTCTTTCCAAGAAATGAAGTAAAATGATTGGCAATCGATGCGCAAGTTAAAATCATAAACAAGTAACACACCATTTATTCTTGAAAAGCTTTTTCCCAAAAAGGGCAATACACAATTTCCAAGTAAGAACGCAAAACACATTGAAAATACTTATAAAGCATAGCATTAGTTAAAACAGCCACATATGGGCATGATTTGAGTACATAAACTTTTAGGCAATTCTATTTTTGAAATAATTTTAGAACAATTGAATCAAATCTCATTTCGTAATCTTCACACATCATTTTATTTCATTAGCATCACTAGCCACAAGTATAACTTTCATTCTTGGTAGTTGGCCACACTATATATCCCCAATTCACTTAAATAACATCCAAATATTTTATAGATTATCAACAACAAGACATTTTCATTCAAGACCTTAGGTACACATATGAGCAATTAAGAGTCTTAAGCATATCAAGTTTTTCTCACACAATTTGGCATATTAGCTTTCATTTGAAACACGACTCAAAGCCATAACATTTTAATACGCAACCCATACTTTGAACATTTATCTTTTAACATAAGGCTCGTTCGGAATAGTCAAGTTGAAAAGGGATAGCGCGGAATGTAGGAATTAGGAACTTGAGCCAACCATACTTGAAACTTACTGGAACATTATGGAATTCGATTCTAAGAGAGTAGTTTAGCCAACATACCTCGTTTTTAGCTTTCCTTAAATTACTACAACGTTCCGGAAATCCTAGCAATCCCAATCTATTTTGAGAAATAACAAAATTGAACACAAATTAGGAAGATATTCATGGTTTTAGCTCTTTTGAACATTTTATTGAACACTAGGTATGCAAATTTGACTACAAGGTTCTTTTACAAGATTTTCTTCATTTCACAACCCGATTTTTACTTATTTGAGCTCAACAATGCTCCCCAAAACCTTATTGGTACATGCATGTATAAATAATACTCTTACACCCAAGAATCATACTCTCAATCAACCATTTTCTACCCCATTTCTAAATGGAATACTAGGGTATGGAACCCTACCTCTTAGATGAAAAACTTGTGAGGTTTCTTGTTGAATTTCAAGGTTTGAGCAAGCATGGAAGATAAGAATGTTAGGTGCCTCCTTCTCTCTCTTAAATACTCTTACCTCTCTCTAAAACTATCAGATAATCGCCCAAAAATAAGCCCCGAAAGCTATTTATCAAAATGGGGTCAGGTTATAAAAATTGAAAAATGGACCCTCCGAACTCAGGTCTATGGTTGCAGAACTGACCGCAGAACAGGTATGCAGTCCACAAACTAGACCGCAAAATGGTCCTCCAAATGTGGGCTAGTCTGTACAGGTCTGTGACCGTTCTGCAATTCATAGACCACTTATGCGGCCGCAGAGTAGGCCGCAGAATCGCCTAACGAAATTTTCTCGTGCAACTCTGCGACAGAAGTGCGGACTGCAAAACAGGTATGTGATCGCAAAATGGACCGTGAAACAACGCTTAAAATTCAACAAATTTCTGCTCAACTCTGAGGTCATTATGCGGCCCGCACGACAGTTCTGCGGTCGCGAAACAGACCGCAGAATTGCCTTCTTCTGCCAAAAATTTCCATCAACTCCTCAGTGCATTCTTCAACCCAAAAAGTCCGAACCGCTCGAGGTTGCTCGGCGCAAAGAATTTCTGCAGTCTTCAAACACATAAGTCTACCTCGACACCGCAAAACCTCAAATTCTTTGGCAAAATTTTACGGGGCCTTACAAGTGCGACCTTATTTCAGTGCCATGCCAAAGAGTTCTTACCGCCCATAAGCTATTTAGGGTTCCTCCAGTGGGTATTCAGGCCATCAGGGCCAGACTTCAGTTTAGCAGTCCACCGTACCGAGAGGTTGTTTCGAGTGCGGGGATATCAGTCATGTGCAGAGGCTCTGCCCCAGGCTTCGGAGCAAGACAGTGCAGCAGGGTCAGCAACCTATGATTACAACACTAGTTGCCCCACCAGCCGAGCGATCGCCCAGAAGCGGAGGGCAGGTGGGTAGGGGCAGTCTTAGAGGTGGAGGCCAATCGGGTTGAGGCTTGTCAGGTGGCGCTCCAGCTAGGTTCTATGCTTTTCTAGCCAGACCAGATGCACTAGCCTCAAATACCGTGATCATAGGTATTAATTCTGTCTGCGATAGGGATGCTTCAGTACTATTTGACCTTGGATCTACATATTCATATGTTTCGTCTTTGTTTGCTCATTTCATGGGTGTTCCTCGTGGGTCCTTCGGTACTTTTGTTTATGTGTCCATTCCTGTAGGTGATTCTGTTGTTGTGGACCGGATCTATCGGTCCTGCATTGTTACATTCTGTGGTTAAGAGACTAGAGCAGATCTTCTGTTGCTCGATATGACCGACTTTGAGGTCATCCTGGGCATGGACTGGTCGAGAAGGGTTGTTTGGCTTATCTAGCCTATGCTCGTGATACTACCACAGAGACTTCGGCGATTGACTAAGTGCCCGTGGTTCGAGAGTTTTCCGATGTGTTTCTTTCTGATCATCCAGGCATGCCACCAGATCATGATATCGTTTTTTGCATTGAAGGAGCTGAAGGAACAACGTGAGGAGTTGTTATCAAAGGGGTTCGTCAGACCGAGTCGAGTTCAATTAGAATTTAAATTAATTAAGCCAGCAGACTGAGTTGAAATAATTCAAATATTACATGATAAAGTCCTAAGTCTACCCGGACGTAAACATGCTTTAGCTACGTACGGACTCTTGTCACTTCGTGCGTACGTAGCTCCCACAACTAGTAGCACATAACAATTACATCGCCTAGGGGGATAGTTTCCCCCTCAAAATGTTAGACAGGAGACTTACCTCGCTCCGAAGTTCCATAACCGGCTCCAACGCCTCTCTAACACCTCAACTCAAAGACAAACGTTCCGAAACTAGTCAAACAATGAACAACTCCATCAAAATACACTCCAATGCGTATAATTTAACAATTTATAATAATTCTTAACTCCGCTCAAAAAGTAAACAAAGTCAAACCCTCGGGCCCACGTGCCCGGATTCCGAAAATTCTTGAAGATTAACAGTTACCAGTAAAGTTAAGAACTTAAATATATGATTTATCCCAAATTCCACGTCCAATTTCGCGGCAAAAATCCAAAAATACCAAATTCTAGGTTTTCTACCAAAATCTCAAATTTCCTCTAATTTCCATGTTTTAATCCATATATAAACCATGTAGTTAACTCACAATATGCGGGAATTACTTACCTTGACATGGATGATGAAAATCTTCCCTCCAAGAGCTCTAATAATCGCCCAACCAAATGAAAATTTGAGAAAAATGGGCTAAGTCTTTGGATTAAAAGCACCTCATTGCCCAGCGACCTTCACATCTGCGGTCAACGAGCCGTTTCTGCGGCTCTCCACCTGCGGAAAATCCATCGTAGGTGCGGCTCCAACTCAAGTCAGCAGCCCTCACTTCTGCGCCCAAAGTAGCGCAACTTCGCTTTCGCTTCTGTGGACCACAAGTGCTTCTGCGCTCACGTACCTGCGTGACCAACTTCGCTCCTGCGGCCCAGGCCTTCTTGGCCAACCTCTGCTTCTACGATCTCTTCTCCGCATCCACGGCTTCGCAGGTGCGGAATTTTCCTCGAACCTGCGCCTACAGACCTCCCCCACAAAAATCGCACCTGCGATGACCCCGCACCTGCATGACCACACCTGCAGCCACTCCTTCCGCAGGTGCGATTACACCAGTCTTCAGCATCAACAACATCTCCTTAAATCCGAATTCCAATCCGTTTTCAAACCTGAGGCCCCCGAGACCCCATCCAAACGTACCAACACATCTCTAAACACGATACGGACTTAGTTGAAGCCTCAGATCATGTCCAACAACATCAAAATTACGTATCGACTGTCAAAACCGTTCTTTCAACTTTCCAACATTCAAACTTCGTTGAACGCGTCCGACTTACACTTAAGCATCCTGGAATGACGTCAAACTTTGCGTACAGGTCATAAATCACAATACGAACCTATTCCAAGACTCAGAACCTCAAACAGACATCGATAACATAAAAATCCACTTCAAACCAAACTTATGAAATTCTAAAACCTTCAAAATGCCAACTTTCCAAATTAAGCGCTGAAATGCTCCCCGACCACCTGATACTCAATCAGAACACACGCCCAAGTCCGAAATCATCATACAAACTTACTGGAACCTTCAAATTTCGATTTCGAGGTCGTTTACTCAAAAGTCAAACCTTAATCACCTCTCCCAACTTAAAGCTTCTGAAATTAGAACCATCTGAATCAACTCTGAACTTCCCGAAATTCAACTCCGACCACGCATACAAGTCATAATATATGAAGTGAAGCTACTCAAGCCCTCAAACCTCCGAACTACGCGCTAGAGCTCAAAATTTCCGATCGGGTCGTTATATTCTCCCCCACTTAAACATGTGTTCGTCCACGAACGTGCCAAGAACTGTTCAAGAGTTGTCCAAAATCACTGTTCAACACCTCGTGCACCTGCCCGTGCCACCACTACCCTTGTGAGCATATTAGCTCGAGCCAGACTGAAGATCCTTCCTATAACCTTAGCTAACAAGCCTTAGAACCAAATTTCAACATCCGGATTTCTCCATGCGACCCAATTCTAACATACGAACGCCGCATCAATCCCTACACACTGTACCAAAACCTGATCATGCACCTATGCTGAAATCACACTATGCACCACATAAGTCGTCTGCCCATAATAACGTCCTCCAAGCACAACAACTGCAAATTCACTGACCCGATGCCTGTAGTATACCTCATAACAAATATAAACCCGGCCTCAACCCTCACAATACTACAACGAAGAAAGAGATGCAGAGGAATTCATCATCACCCGTCAAATCAATAACTCACAGAGTTTCTCCCTTTGGCAAGAACCTTTACCTCATTATGAACTGAATATTGACATTACCTCTTTAATATACCTTACATAAACCCGATCGCATCGATTTCAGATCCAATAACCTCGTCTCACCCAGTACAAGCTGCTCCGAAAATGAGCCACCTCAAACATGACCAAAATCTCATATGACGTCATCATAGCGCCATCAATCTACAACTTGAGTATGACACAGAAGAAAGAACGAACTCTGGAACAGAACTACCCAGCTCGCGTAACGAATAAAACGGTCAAACAGACGCTATGAACCCTTCAATGAGAAAAAAAATACACAAGAATAGATATAGGGAACCGTACTCAACATCTCATACATGATACCGTTGTGGCGTGCAACACAATCTACACATGATACTGTTGCGACGTGCAACCCAATCCAAACAACAAACCCGTGGTGGCGTGCCACCCGATCCACACATAACAATCTATATGGAAATACCTACTGAGCTAGAATGCTCAAACCCACGAAATGCCCAAATATCGACCACAAGCATGCCAAGTGCATAGCACAATCCTTGGGGAGACGGATCGCGCCATACGCTACAAAATCCAAGCACGACTAAGGTGCAATAAATGACCTGCATCTCGAGAGCCATCTTGCTCATATGCCCCTTTCACTCAACACATCTCAAAAGAACCATTGCAACACGCAACTGAATTCCCATAGCCACAGAAAAATACAAACTCAAGTCATGGTCTAAACCACCATAACTCTTCCAGGATCCACTTACACATAACAAGGCCATTAGAATCAAATACCTCCCAAATCAATCAAATTATGGTGGCTATCAAGCCCGCATGTACAACCACCAACCACCTGTATAACTTAATGCGCCAAAGGAACTGATCATTGCCACAATGAAGCTGATTCAAACCATTACTAACCGAGCCAACTTCCTCCAATGTACTCTTGACCTGCCTTATATATAATAATAGCTCCATTCAAAAACATAACAAAACTAGATCAACACTCATTCTGAGTGACCCAAATCACGAGATCACATTGTCTCAATACCCACTACAATAACTCGATCGTTAACCACATAACGGACCCAAAATCCTTAGACACCGCGCTTACATCCTTGAACCCATTAGAGCCACTATTGAGAATCACCCACTCTGACCTGGTCCCGAGTATATTCAAGCTCCAACACTCTGTTAGCACATGAACACTCCCGAAGAAGCAACCAGATGAATCCTTTTCCTTGTACATCACATCCACAAGAAATATAAACTCTGAGTCTTCCCAAAACCTGCACAAGAATCGATAAGGCAAAATATAGCACACATTCATCAAGTTCTTTACTTGAATTACCCCTGAAGTTTTCTTTTTCTTAGTCATAAATAATCAACCAATACACCGATAACCAGAAACCGCACAAGCAGACCACCACGCGATCCAATCATAGGCGGTGGGCTCCCCTACTTAGCTTCAAGCTACAAACATATAAATCTAGAAACCACGAAGATTCCTCCTTCCCAATTACTATGAGCTCGCACCATTAACTCGCCAAACCTCTCGAAATCTCTTGTTAAACTCTTCATAGAACATCCCGAATTATCAACCACAATTGACTATTCGACCTCCCGCTGGGTAGTAAGTAGAACTCCCCGTAAAAGCTTCATAAGAAATCACGCAACCGCTGACCTGCTCACAGGAGGTAGCCCACCTGTTGAAATTTCCATCCCTACATCTTCCAACGACGCTGGATTGGGTACAACCACCATGAAATCAATAAACCCTCCTGAGCCCGTGCTCGTCCACCTTCTGTAAGAGTCTATTCATTCCCCATTGAATACGTTCCAAATTCAAAGTCATGTTGCACCCAAAACGATAATCAAGTTTCCACACTCCTCTTCATTTCAGGCAAACTCCTCTTTGCCATATTTAATCTTCCTCAGTACAGTAGCCTCCACCCCAAATAAAATCCGTTAACCTAGTCACTCTCCATCATGATTCTCAATTCGCTCTAAGCCTTTCTCAAGGCTTGTGACTGTCCTACCATAGAATCCATATGCTACTCCGCCACTTCCACTTTGATTAAACCATCTCCTTTAAGCAACTTCTCAACCTCTGATTTTTATACTTGTCCTGCTAGCAATTCAATCACCACGAGACACCTCCCACCATGTCCATGCTCATCCTTCGCTACCCAAATGTTGCCTCAAATCAAAACCCATCTCTGTAGCACCTGAACTAATACATTACTACCAACTCTAAGCCTCCTCGAAGATCATCCTTCTCGAGCCATCAGCATTCGAAACACCGACTTGATTATGAAATCGCTACACACCGCCCATCTCTGACAACCGCTTCTTAGACACTATTTTACCACACCCTGCCCCGAAGGCGAACCAAAGAAGACCATAACCCCGGCAAACCTTAATGCATTCAAACAAGGACGACGATACCACATCACAAGTGAATATTCCATCCCGCTCAAAAATATCAAGCCTCATTACTCCATCAATCAAAGCTTGAACATCCATAGCCAATTGCCTTTCCTCCGCTGGAATTAAATGCCGAACCTCTAAGCCATGCACTGAGAAATCCTCCTTTTGAGTCATTCACTACCTCGACACATAAAGAAGCACCCTACCATTACACCAACACTGTTGGAAAACAACGCCTAAACATCATAATAATCTGTGCATAGCCTCGAAACTATAGGTAATACAGATACTGAGTTGAAATGACAGAACACCTTCCGCAAAGCGACGATAATAGCCTGCTCGAATACGCAGGGAGGAACATCCTGCACCACGTCTGCAGTACCACTACAACTCCTCAATGCCCACTTGATAACAAACGCTCCACGTCGCATAAGATTGAGTAGGAAAGAAATAGAGGCATAAGCTCCAATGGAATCAAACCGCACGAAGAGTAATCAAGAAGGGAAGTGCTCCTAACAACCCTGTAGCCTCTCGAAGATAAGTACATACGCCTCTGTACCGATCCGCAAGACTCTACTAGACTTTCTCATGACTCATGAGACCCAAGTGAACCTAGAGCTCTGATACCAAGGTGTTCACGACCCAAAACCCACTATAGGTCGTGATGGCCCCAACGTTGGCGTTAGGCAAGTCAAAGGTGAACTAACAGCTTAGTTATTTTTTATTTTTTTTTTAAATCATGAAACTTGTTAGGTGGAGACATAAATGCATTGAAGTCGCAGATCAATAAAATTTAAATATTTAAACAAGTAAAAGTGTATCGAGGTTAAGCAGACCAAAAACAAATCCTAAAACATCCCAAAACCCGATGTTACAAGTGCATGAGCATTTACTAAGAGTGCAATAATAATACAACATCTATCCGGAATGTAAGTAAGACAGGATAACGTAAATAGCACGATGGAGACTGTGTGGCCTGCGATACGTAGCCCGGAATTCAGCTCACCATAAATCACCTCAGCAGTTCCGCCTACGCACCCAAATGACCACCAAATGAACCTGTCAGATCCTGCACATTTATTGTAGAATTGTAACATGAGTACGTAAATCAACGCGTACCCAGTAAGTATCTAGCCTAACCCCAGAGAAGTAGTGACGAGGAGTCGACATCGACACTTACTAGAGGTCCAATAAAGCAGTATGTTAAATCCTAAACAGATATGAAGCACAACAGTAATAGTGGGATAATACGATAACCAGCATAATCTTTCAAAATTTCTTTAACGATATAAACTTCTCAATCTTGTATCCTATCTCAACAGCTCGAAAAATGCCAAGTGCCAATATCAAATAAATAAGAAATACAATATAATGTGCAAGGCATCAGTGGAAGAATAATCTCGTGAGTATGAATACTGCTAGCGATACAACGCACGATTATGCCGAGATCATACGGCCCGATCCATAAGGAATATGATACTACCGACGCGAACGGCCCGATTCCATAATAATGTGTGCACTGCTGAGGGTTGAACGACACGAACCATAGATGCATCTATTATACTGCCGAGAAGAATGCCCGCTCCCATAAGAGTGTGGTACATAATCCTGCCGAGGCACTCGGCCCGCTCCACAAGAAAGGAAAGGAATTATCGAATTACGAGACACGTGCTTACGATACAGTATATGGACACAAAGTGAGTATGACCTTTACCGTTTCTCAAATAACTTGCCAACAACTCAAGGTGATGAGGCTCGGCCTAATATATATGTATATTATACTAAATAAAAGTCCAATTATAATTTCAATTAATTAAGCCAGCAAATGAGTTCAGATAATTCAAATATTACATGATAAAGTCCTAAGTCTACCCGGAAGCAAACATGCTTTAGCTACGCACAGAATCTCGTCACCTCGTGCGTATGTAGCTCCCAACACTAGTAGCACATAACAATTGAATCACCTAGGGGGATAGTTTCCCCCTCACAAGATTAGACAGGAGACTTACCTCGCTCTGAAATTCCATAACCCGCTCAGAAGCCTCTCTAACACCACAACTCAAAGCCAAACGTTCAGAAACTAGTCAAACAATGAACAACTCCATCAAAATACACTCCAATGCGTATAATTTAGCAATTTATAATGATTCTCAACTTCGCTCGAAATGTCAACAAAGTCAAACCCTTGGGCCCACGTGCCAGGATTCCGAAAATTCTTGAAGATTCACAGTTACCCGTAAAGTTACGAACTCAAATATATGATTTATACCAAATTCCACGTCCAATTTCATGGTAAAAATCTAAAAATACCAAATTCTAGGTTTTCTACCAAAATTTCAAATTTCTACTAACTTCCATGATTAAATCCATATATAAACCTTGTATTCAACTCATAATATGCGAGAATTACTTACTTTGACATGGATGATGAAAATATTCCCTCCAAGAGCTCTTAAAATCGCCCAACCAAATGAAAATGTGAGAAATATAGGCAAAGTCTACGGATTAAAAGCACCTCACTGCCTAGCGACCTTCGCACCTGCGATAAACAAGCTTCTGCGGCTCCGCACTTGCGGAAAATCCATCGCAAGTGCGGCTCCAGCTCTAGTCAGTAGCCCTTGGTTATGCGCCCCAAGTAGCGCATCTACGCTTATGCTTCTACGGATCACAAGCGCTTCTGCGCTCATGCACCTACGTGACCAACTCCGCTCCTACGGCTCCGGCCTTCTTGACCAACCTTCGCTTCTGCGATCTCTTCTCTGTATCTACGATATTGCAGCTGTGGAATTTTCCTTGCACGTGCACCTCCAAGCCTCCCCCATGTAAATCACACCTGCGATGACCTCTACGCACCTACGGCCACTCCTTCCGCAGGTGCGTTTACACAAGTCTTCAGCAGCAACATCTCCTCAAATCTGAAATCCAATTCGTTTTCAAACCCGAGGCCCCCGGGACCCCATCCAAACCATTCTTTTAACTTTTCAACCTTCAAACTTCATCGAACGCGTCCGCATTACACTTAAACATCCCGGAATGACGCCAAACTTTGCCTATAGGTTAAATCACAATATGAACCTATTCCAAGGCTCGGAACCTCAAACGAACGTCGATAACATCAAAATCCACTTCAAACCAAACTTATGAAATTCTAAAACCTTTAAAATGCCAACTTTCCAAATTAAGCGCTGAAATGCTCCCGGACCACCCGATACTCAACCTGGACACACGCCCAAGTTCGAAACCATCATATGAACCTATTGGAATCTTCAAATCCCGATTCTGAGGTCATCTACTCAAAAGTCAAACCTTAGTCATTTCTTCCAACTTAAAGCTTCAAAAATTAGAATTTTCCATCCTAATCAACTCTGAACTTCCCGAAATTCAACTCCGACCACGCGTCAAGTCATAATACATGAAGTGAAGCTACTCAAGGGCTCAAACTGCCGAACGGCGTGCTAGACCTCAAAACGACCGGTCGGGTCGTTACATTCTCCCCCACTTAACATACTTTCGTCCTCAAACATGCCAAGGACTGTTCCGGAGTTGTGTAAAATCACTGTTCAACACTTCGTGCACCTGCCCGTGCCACCACAACCCATGTGAGAACATTTGTTCGAGCCAGACTGAAGATCCTCCCTATAACCTTGGCAAACAAGCCTTAGAACCAAATTCCCAACATCTAGAATTCTCCACGAGACCTGATTCTAACATACAAACACCGCTTCGATCCCTACACACTGTACCAAAACCTGATCATGCTCCTATGATGAAATCACACCATGCACCACATAAGTCGTCTGCCCATAATAACCTCCTCCAAGAACAACAGCTGCAAATTCACTGACCCGATGCCTGTAGTATACCTCATAACACATATAAACGTGGTCTCAACCCTCGCAATACTACAATGATGAAAGAGATGCGCAAGAACTCATAATCACCCATTCAATCAATAACTCACAGAGTATCTCCGGTTGGCAAGAACTGTTACCTTATTATCAACTAAAGATTGACATTCCCTATTTAATATGCCTTACATAAACTTGATCGCATCGATTTCAGATCCAATAACCTTATCTCACCCAGTACAAGTTGCTCCGAAAATGAGCCACCTCAAACATGACACATAAGGAAGAACGAACTTTGGAAAAGAACTACCCAGCCCGCGTAACGAATAAAACGGTCGAACAGTCGCTGTCAACCCTTCTAAGACAATGAGAAATAAAATACACAAGAATAGATATAGGGAGCCGTACTCAACATCTCATTATTGCAGCATGCAACCCCATCCACACACGATATCATTGCGGCGTGCAATCCGATCCAAATAACATACCCATGGTGGCGTGCCACAGGATCCACACATAACAATCTATAAGGAAATACCTACCGAACCAGAATGCTCAAACCCACGAAATGCGGAATATCGACCACAAGCATGCCAAGTGCACAACAAAATCCCTGAGGAGATGGATCGCGCCATACGCTACAAAACCCAAGAACGACTAAGGTGCAATAGATGACCTGCATCTCGAGAGCCATCTTGCTCATATAACACCACAAGCTCCACAGGATCACAACACATGTGCGAATAATCAAGCCATCTTACAACCCACCTGGCACAATAGAGTATTACATGGAATAGCTGATGACGGGGATAACATCCAACGCCCGAAGACTCCTCCGTAAGCAATGCTATGACGAATGAAAAAATCCGACCTGACGTAGAGAACACATTCACATTAGAGCCACCAACGGATCTAAAACCGATTCTGATCATACCATACTGGGCCAACAACCTTTCAAGGATCCACAATGGCCATATTCATGACACACACGAGTAGCGATCAAATCCGGAACAAACTCTCACAGGCCACAACCGGAGGAATAGAGCACCTTCCAGGTATAAACTCTCACATTAGCGGTAGTACCATAATCTCCATAATTGGTTTCAATCTTTAACAATCCAGTGAGCAACATGTCACACTAATACAATTTTCCCGTGGAATCTACTCCGACAACCTTCCGCACCAGGTAGTAAATTATGAACATTAATGGCCATCGACTATTCTATTTCGATAATATTAGCCAAGCATCCACATTTCAATACCTAACACTCCTGCCACAAAACAGACCATCCTCAGACTGCCCGAAAATAATGCCAGCACACTCTGAATAGCTAAAATCCTCACCTGCTCATCTGAGCTCGTGACAATTTTATCAACGGCGAACCGCAAACTTGATCCTTAACTTCCAATTCCCATGGTGCTCACTGCACTTATCATGCCGCTACGCGATAGTACAAGAATTTCATCATAACTCCTGAACCACAATTAGAATGAACACTTCATCATCTAGAACCCCTTTCACTCAGCACATCTCAGAAGAACCATTGCAACACGCAACTGAATCCCATAGCCATAGTAAAAAACAAACCTTAAGTCGTGGTCTAAACCGCCATAACTCTTCTGGGATCCACTTGCACATAACAAGGCCATTAGAATCAAATACCTCCCAAATCAATCAAATTATGGTGGCTACAAAGCTCGCACGTACAACCACCAACCACCTGTATAACTTAATGCGCCGAAGGAACTGATCATTGCCACAGTCATGCTGATTCAAACCATTACCAACCGACCCAACTTCCTCCAATTTACTGTTGAACTGCCGTATAAATAATAATAGCTCCATTCGAAAACATAACAAAACTTGATCAACACTCATCCGGAGTGACCCAAATCACGAGATCACATTGTCTCAATACCCACTGCAATAACTCGATCGTTAACCACATAATGGACCCAAAATCCTCAGACACCGTGCTTAATTCCTTGAACCCACTAGAACCACTATTGAGAGTCACCCACTCCGACCTGGTCCCGAGTATGATCAAGCTCCAATGCTCTGTTAGCTCATGACCGCTCCCAAAGAAGCAACCAGATGAATCATTTTCATTGTACATCACATCCACAAGAAACATAAACTCTGAGTCTTCTAAAACCTGCACATGAATCGATAAGGCGAAATATAACACACATTCATCAAGTTCTTTACTTGAATTACCCTTGATGTTTTCTTTTTCTTAGTCATAAATAATCAACCAATACACCGATTACCAGAAACTGCACAAGCAGACCACCACACGATCCAATCATAGGCGGTGGGTCATAAATCACAATACAAATACTCTTGGATCCAACCTCTAATCCATGCATTGAGAAATCCTCCTTTCGAGTCATTTACTGCCTCGACACATAAAGAAGCACCCTACCATTACACCAACACTGTTGGATAACAATGCATGAACATGATAATAATTTGTGCATAGCCTCGACACCATAGCTAATATAGATACTGAGCTGAAATAACAGAACACCCTTCTGCAAGGAGGCGATAATAGCCTGACCGAATACGCAGGGAGGAACATCCTTCACCACGTCTGTAGTACTATTACAACTCCTTGATGCCCACTTGATAACAAACGGTCCACGTCGCGTAAAAGGAAATAGAGGCATAAGCTCCAATGGAATCAAACAGCACGAAGAGGAATCAAGAAGGGAAGTGCTCCTAATAGCCCTGTAGCCTCTCGAGGATAAGTACATACGTCTCCATACTGATCCACAAGACTCTACTAGACATGCTCATGACTCGTGAGACCCAAGTGATCCTAGAGCTCTAAAATCAAGGTGTCACGATCCAAAACCCACTATAGGTCGTGATGGCGCCCAACGTCGACGTTAGGCAAGCCAAAGGATAACTAACAACTTAGTTATTCATTTTATTATTTTTTTAAAATCATGAAACTTGTTAGGTGGAGACATAAATGCGTAAAAGTCGTAGATCAATAGAATTTAAATATCTAAACAAGTAAAAGTGTATCGAGGTTAAGCTGACCATAAACAAATCCTAGATCATCAAAAAACCCGATGTCACAAATGCATGAGCATTTTCTAAGGAGTGCAATAATAATACAACATCTAGATGGTCAGCAGCTGCGCCTAGCACCTAGATGACCGCCAAATGAACCTGTCAGATCCTGCACATTAAGTGCAAAAGTGTAACATGAGTACGTAAATTAACGCGTACCCAGTAAGTATCTAGCCTAACCCTACAGAAGTAGTGACGAGGGGTCGACATCGACACTTACTAGAGGTCCAATAAAGCAGTATCCTAAATCCTACATAGATATGAAGCACAAGAGTAATAGTGGGATAAAACGATAACCAGCACAATCTTTCAAAATTTCTTTAACGATATAAACTTCTCAATCTTGTATCCTATCTCAAAAGCTCGGAAAATGCCAAGTGCCAATGTCAAATGAATAAGAAATACCATATAAAGTGCAAGGTATCAGTGGAAGAATAATCGCGTGAGTATGTGGACTGCTAGCAATACAAGGCACGATTATGCCGAGGTCATACGGCCCGATCCATAAGGAATAAGATATTGCCGAGGGGAACAGCCCGATCCATAATAATGTGTGCACTGCCGAGGGTCGAACGACACGAATGATAGATGCATCTATTCTGTCGAGGAGAATGCCCGCTCCCATAAGAGTGTGGCACATAATCCTGCTGAGGCATTCGGCCCGCTCCACAAGAAAGGAAAGGAATTATTGAATTACGAGACACGTATTTACGATATAGTATATGGGTACAAAGTGAGTATGACCTTTACCGTTTCTCAAATAACTTCCAAACAACTAGTAGCACATAACAATTGCATTACTAGGGGGATATTTCCCCCCTCAAAAGGTTAGACAAGAGACTTAACTAGCTCATAAATTTCATAACCAGCTCCAACGCCTCTCTAACACCTCAACTCAAAGCCAAACGTTCAGAAACTAGTCAAACCATGAACAACTCCATCAAAATACACTCCAATGCATATAGTTTAACAATTTATAATGATTCTCAACTCTGCTCGAAAAGTCAATAAATTCAAACCCTCGGGGCCACGTGCCCGGATTCCAAAAATTCTTGAAGATTCACAGTTACCATAAAGTTACGAACTCAAATATATGATTTATCCCAAATTCCACGTCCAATTTGGTGGTAAAAATCCAAAAATACCAAATTCTAGGTTTTCTACCAAAATCCTAAATTTCTACTAATTTCCATGTTTAAATCAATATATAAACCATGTATTTAACTCACAATATGCGGGAATTACTTACCTTGACATGGATGATGAAAATATTCCCTCCAAGAGCTCTTAAAATCGCGCAACCAAATGAAAATGTGAGAAAAATAGGCTAAGTCTTCGGATTAAAAGCACCTCACTGCCTAGCGACCATCTCACCTGCGGTAAACGAGCTGCTTCTGCGGCTCCGCACATGCAGAAAATCCATTGCAGGTGCGACTCCAGCTCAAGTCAGTAGCCCTCGCTTATGCACCCCAAGTAGCGCATATGTGCTTCCGCTTCACGCACCTGCATGACCAACTCCGCTCCTACGGCCCAGGCCATCTTGGCCAACCTCCGCTTCTGCGATCTCTTCTCCGTATCTGTGACATCGCAGGTGCGGAATTTTCCTCCCACATGCGCCTCCAGTCCTCCTCCACAAAAACCGCACCTGCGATGACCCCTACGCACCTGCTGCCACTCCTTCCGCAGGTGCGATTACACAAGCCTTCAACAACAACAACATCTCTTCAAATCTGAATGCCAATCCATTTTCAAACCCGAGGCCCGCGGGACCCCATCTAAACGTACCAACACATCCCTAAACACGATACAGACTTAGTCGAAGCCTCAAATCATGTCAAACAACATCAACAACTTTCTTTCAACTTTTTACCTTCAAACATCGTCGAACGCGTCTGAATTACACATAAACATCCCAGAATAACGCCAAACTTTGCGTACAGGTCATAAATCACAATACGAACCTATTCCAAGGCTCGGAACCTCAAACGAGCATCGATAACATCAAAATCCACTTCAAACTAAACTTATGAAATTCTAAAACCTTTAAAATGTCAACTTTCCAAATTAAGCGTTGAAATGCTCCCAGACCACCTGATACTCAACCCGAACACACGCCCAAGTCCAAAACCATCATGTGAACCTACTGGAACCTTCAAATCCTGATTCTGAGGTCGTTTACCCAAAAGTCAAACCTTAGTCACTTCTTCCAACTTAAAGCTTCTAAAATTAGAATTTTTCATCCGAATCAACTCTGAACTTCTCGAAATTCAACTCCGACCACGCATACAAGACATAGTACATGAAGTGAAGCTACTCAAGGCCTCAAACCGCCGAACGACACGCTAGAGCTCAAAACGATAGGTCGGGTCGTAACATTCTCCCCCACTTAAACATATGTTCGTCTTTGAACGTGCCAAAAGTTGTTCCGGAGTTGTCCAAAATCACCGTTCAACACCTCGTGCACCTGCCCGTGCCACCACAACCCATATGAGCACATTAGCTCGAGCCAGACTGAAGATCCTCCCTATAACCTTAGCTAACAAGCCTTAGAACCAAATTCCAACATCCGGAATTCTCCACGAGACCCGATTCTAACATACGAACACCGCATCAATCCCAACACACTGTACCAAAACCTAATCATGCACCTATGTTGAAATCACACCATGCACCAAATAAGTCGTCTGCCCATAATAACCTCCTCCAAGCACAACAACTGCAAATTCACTGACTCGATGCCTGTAGTATACCTCATAACACATATAAACACAGTCTCAAACCTCACAATACTATAACGATGAAAGAGATGCGCAGGAACTCATAATCACCCGTCAAATCAATAACCGAATCAAATCACATAGTATCTCCGGTTGGCAAGAACTGTTACCTTATTATGAACTAGATATTGACATTCCGTCTTTAATATACCTTACATAAACCCGATCGCACCGATTTCAGATCCAATGACCTCATCTCACCCAGTACAAGCTGCTCCGGAAATGAGCCAGCTCAAACATGACCAAAATTTCATATGACGCCATCAATGTGCCAGCAAGCTACAACTTGACTAAGACACATAAGGAAGAATGAACTCTAAAAAAGAACTACCCAGCCCGCTGACGAATAAAACGGTCAAATAGATGCTATGAACCCTTCTCAGAGAATGAGAAAAAAATACACAAGAATAGATATAGGGAACGGTACTCAATATCTCACTGTTGCAGCGTGGAACCCGATCCACACATGATACCATTGCGGCATGCAACCTTATCCAAACAACATGCCTGTGGCGGCGTGCCACCCGATGCACGCATAACAATCTATAAGGAAATACCTACCGAGCCAGAATGCTCATACCCAGGAAATGCCCGAATATCGACCACAAGCACACCAAGTGCATAGCAAAATCCCTGGGGAGACGGATTGTGCCATACGCTACAAAACCCAAGAACGACTAAGGTACAATAAATGACATGCATATCGAGAACCATCTTGCTCATATAACACCACAAGAGACATGGGTTCACAACATATGTGTGAATAATCAAGTCGTCTCACAACCCACCTAGCAAAATAGAGTATTACATGGAATAGCTGACGAGCGGGACAACATCCAACACCCGAAGACTCCTTCATAAGCAATGCTATAACAAATGAATACATCCGACTTGACGTAGAGCACACATTCATGTTAGACCCACTAACGGACCTCAAACCGATTATGATCGTATCATACTAAGCCAATAACCTTTCAAGGATCCACAACAGACTTATTCATGACACACATGAGCAGGCGTGCAATCCGGAACAAACTCCCATAGTCCACAACCGAAGGAATAGAGTGCCTTCACGCATAAACTCTCACATTAGTGATAGTACTATAATCTCCATACTTGGTTTCAATATTTAACAATCTGGTGACCAACATGTCACACTTATACAAATTTCCCGTGCAATCTACTCCCACAACCTTCTGCACCAGGTAGTAAAATCTTAACATTAATGGCCATCGACTATGATATTTCTATAATACTAACCAAGCATCTGCATTTCAATACCTAACACTCCTGCCACAAAACAGACCATCCTCAGGCTGCTCGAAAATAATGCCAGCATACTCTGAATAGCTGAAATCCTCCCCCGCTCCTCTGAGATCGTGACATTTTTATCAATGCCGAACCGCAACCTTTATCCTCAACTTCCAATTCCCATACTCCTAACTACACCTATCATGCCGCTACGGGAGAGTACAAGAATTTCATCATAACTCCTGAACCACTAATAGAATGAACACTTCATCATCCAGAACCCCATTCACTGAACACATCTCAGAAGAACCATTGCAACACGCAACTGAATTCCCAAAGCCGCAATACAAACCTCAAGTCGTGGTCTCAACCGCCATAACTCTTCCTGTATCAACTTACACATAACAAGGCCGTTAGAATCAAATACCTTCCAAATAAATCAAATTATGGTGGTTGTCAAGCCCGCACGTACAACCACCAACCACCTGTATAACTTAACGCACCGAAGGAACTGATCATTGCCACAATCATGCGAATTCAAACCACTAGCAACTGACCAAACTTCCTCTAATTTACTTTTGACCTGCCTTATAAATAATAATAGCTCCATTCAAAAACATAACGAAACTCGATCAACATTCATCCCGAGTGACCCAAATCACGAGATCACATTATCTCAATACCCACTGCAACAACCCGATCCTTAACCATACAACGGACCGAAAATTCTTAGACACTGCGCTTATATTCTTGAACCCATTAGAACCACTATCGAGAGTCACCCACTTTGACCTGGTCCCGAGTATAATCAAGCTCCAACGCTCTGTTAGCACATGAATGCTAGCAACCGGATGAATCCTTTTCCTTGTACATCACATCCACAAGAAACATAAACTCTGAGTCTTCCCAAAAACTGCACATGAATCGACAAAGAAAAAAATAACACACATTAATCAAGTTCTTTGCTCGAATTATCCTTGATGTTTTATTTTCTTAGTCATAAATAATCCACCAATATACCGATAACCATAAATCGCAGAAGCAGACAACCACGTGATCCAATCATAGACGGTGGACTCCCCACCTTAGCTTTAAGCTACAAGGATATAAATCTAGAATCCACAAAGGTTCTTCCTTCCCAATTACTATGAGCTCGCTCCATTAACTCACCAAACCTATCGAAATCTCTTGTTAAACTCTTCATAGAACATCCCGAATTATCAGCCACAATTGACTATTCGACCTCCCGGGGGGAAGTAAGTAAAAGTCCTCATAGAAGGTTAATCAGAAATCATGCAACCGCTGACCTGCTCACAAGAGATAGCCCACTTGTGGAAATTTCCATTTCGATATCTTCAAAGGACGCTGCATTGGGTACAACCACCATGAAATCAATGAACCCTCCTGAACTCATGCTCGTCCGCCATATGTAGGAGTCTATTCATTCCCCATTGACATCAACTGAAAGTCCGACAATACGTTATAAATTCAAAGTTATGTTGCACTCAAAACGATAATCAAGTTTTCACACCCCTCTCAATTCAGGCAAACTCCTCTTTGCCATATTCAATCTTCCTCGGTGCAGTAGCCTCCATCCCAAACAAAATCTGTAGACCTAGTCACTCTCCATCCTAATTCCCAAATCGTTCTAAACCTTACTCAAGGCTTGTGACTATCCTACCACAGAATTCATATGCTACTCCGCAACTCCCACTTCGATTAAACCATCTCATTTAATCACGCAATTAAATCACAGCGAGACACCTCCCACCATGTCCGTCCTCATCCTTCGCTACCCAAATGTTGCCTCAAATCAAAATCCATCTCTGTAGCACCTGAACTAATAAATTGCTAGCTCTAAGCCTCCTCGAAGATCATCCTTCTCGAGCCATCAGCATTCGAAACACCGACTCGATTCTGAATCCGCTACACACCGCCATCTCTGACAGCTGCTTCTTAGACATTATTTTACCACACCCTGCCTCGAAGCTAAACCAACGAAGGCCATAATCCCGACATACCTTAATGCGTTCAAACAAGGACGACGATACCACATCGCAAGTGAAAATTCTACCACGTTCGAAAATATCAAGCCTTGTTACCCCATCAACCAATGCTTGAACATCTATATCCCAGTTGACTTTCCTCCGCTGGAATTAAATGCTGAACCTCTAAACCATGCATTGAGAAATCCTCCTTTCGAGTCATTCACTGTCTCGACACGTAAACAAGCGAACTACCATTATACCAACATTATTGGATAATAATGCATGAACATCGTAATAATCTATGCATAGCCTCGAAACCATAGGAAATACAGATACTGAGCTGAAATAATAGAAAACCTGTCACGACCCAACCGGAGGGCTGCGACATGGCACCGGGCCCTGCTTGCAGAGCGCCGGCATACCCCTCATATCTGCTATCTTACTCTCTTTGTTATCTATAAAACCTGTCACACGCATGTCGTCTCGAACAACATCACAATGAGCTGAAACGTCATACCATGACATAAACATACCTATATACATAGTGCGCCAACGGGGCTACAGTGCAAAACTATACAACATAATACATATGCCGACGAGGCAATACAACCGTACATGAGTCAACCCAACACTGGTCTATACATACATTAACATTTGTCTATGAGCCTCTACAAGAACATATATTAAACAACCTTTGTCGGAACAGGGCCCCGACATGCCCAACATATCTACACAAGGTGCATACCAAGGCTGTAGCAAGTCCGAAAGATGAATCTTCCTAATATCTGCTGAATCGAGATAGCCTACTGCTGTGGGGGAGCTCCGTCTATCAGTCTATTAGGACCTATAGCACGACATGCAGCGTCCACAATAAAGGACGCCAGTACGGATAATGTACTGAGTATGTAAGACAGGAAAACATAATATAAGAACAACAGTGAGCATTAGGATAGAAACATATGACCTGCAGCAAGTTGATCGCCTCTGAGGGCAGCTAACCATGACATATTCGTAGTACTTATTTCTATACATGTGACCTTTATAGCATTATCATAACATGTTTATTATCATTATCATCGTCTTATACTCACGCCTCTGTGGGCTTGTCATTTTCATATACATTTATTGTTACCGCTCACATTCACATAGCCGTTACCTCATACAATTGCATACGCCTCCATGGGCTCATCATCATCATATGCCTCAGTGGGCTCATCATCATCATATGCCTCTATGGGCTCATCATCTTCATATCATAGCACATCTTACCCGGCCGTGCTAGGCGCGGTCATAACATACCCAGCCTTCATTAGGCGTGGTCATAACATACCCGGCCTTCATTAGGCTCTGTCATACGAATTAAATCACACATATATAATACATTGCATGCTCATTCATTA
>MCJB01049858.1:0-37724 GCA_002018475.1 Nicotiana obtusifolia
GAAGGTATCGCCTATGAAAGGCATAATGAAATTCGGCAAGAAAGGCAAGCTTAGCCCCAGGTATGTCGGGCCGTATCAGATCGTGCAGAGAATTGGCCAAGTTGCTTATAAACTTGATTTGCCACCAGAGCTAGAGGCAGTCCATCCGGTCTTTCATGTCTCCATGCTTCGTAAATTCTTAGGAGATCCTTCTCATATCACCCCTATTGAGGATACTCAAGTTACTGAGGACTTGTCGTACGAGGAATTTCCTGTCGCCATCTTAGATCGTCAAGTTCGTAAATTGAGAACTAAGGAGGTAGCTTCGGTTAAGGTATTGTGGCGGAATAATAATGTAGAAGAGATGACGTGGGAGGCTGAAGAAGATATGAAAGCCCGATACCCCCATTTGTTCCGGACTTCAGGTGCTATTGCTGAGTCAGGTGCAGCAAGTACATCTCGGACCACGGTAAATAACAGTTAAGGTGAGTTATGGCTAACTTATTTTGATTTCCACATACTTAGATGGTCATGTGAGGCCAAATTGCAATTGTTATGTGTTGTGTGGCCCTGTGTGGCTTTGGATATTGGTCTGAGCTGTTTGACAGGTTTTGGATAGTCCTATTTACAGAGGAAACTCTGTCAAAAGTTTTAAAAATTTTTGAGAGTTGAGATATCCCTCAACATCCGAGGACGAATGTTCCTAAGGGGGGGAGGGTGTTATAACCCATATTTGTACGTGTTAGATTACACCGTAAGATAGTCTACCTTGGTTTGAGAAGAGAATTACCTTTGAGACAATAAGAGTTTAGTCCTATTGGTCTTAAACGATGCAAAGGTGTATAAGGGTGGTTAACAAGTATTAGAGGATAAACGAGTTAAGGATGTTGTAACTCGCATTTTTGGGAAAATCGAGAGGTGGTTAACATCACCAAGAGGTCATGTTTTAAGGTATTTGGATGATATGATATCCGTTTCATAAGTCTTGAAGTCGAAAGAGTTATGAAACAAAAGTCGACGAAAGTTGTCCTAACTTAGGTTCGCAATTTTACTTAAACGATAGGTAAAATATTTCTGCAATTTTCTCCCAATTTACATGGAATTACGGGGTGATCTACCTACCATGTTGAAGGTCTATGAGTCTAGTTTCCAATGCTTCAAACGGCTTGTCAATACGATCTCGGAGTATTGAGATAATTGTATTTCCGTAAAACTGCGCAGGCTGGTAGGTGACAAGTAGGTGCATCACCTACTTGCCAAAATTATGGGCTAAAATTTAAAAGCCCCAAGTCGGTCAAGAGAGGGCTTTTAAAAGCTTCTAAAGCCAGCTAATTCACTATTATTTCACATCTTCAAAACCGAAAAGAACCCCTGCAACCCCTCCCCAAAATAATCCCACACAAACCCTAATCGATTTTCCCCTCTTTCAAGTTCTAGTTGAAGGTAAACCCTAGAGTTTGAGGAACCAAAGCAAGGGATGAGTTATCTAACAAGAAAGGTGAGTTTACTGCTCTATTTAATACATTTTTTCTACTGTTAATCCTTGGTAAGTCGTTCTATGTGTGTAAGAACTCACGGGACGGTGATCGGAAGCCGTGAGTTCGAGTCATTCACTTGTAGCGAACTGTTTTGTGAACTGTTTTGTGTTGCTGTAAACCTGCGTGTTATACTACTGATTTGTGGAGTTTTTGATGAGGCAGGGTGTGGAGAAACACCATATATATTTAGGGTGGTGGTCTGATAGTTGTTCATAACATTTCCGGATCGTTTGACACGACTATAGTGGCCATTGTACGCATGAAGTGATTGGTTTGTGCGTGGACTGTTTTGGGAGGCTCAATATGATTCTTATTGATGTTGTGTGGTTGTTTGGTGACTGTTTGGACTTGTGTGAAGTCATATATATAGGGGAGGTGCTGTCCGTTTTATTGCAAAATAGGTTACAGTCGGTACATAATAGTTACGACGCTTGAACAATAACGGTAGTGTCATTTCTCTTATTGTAGACTAAGAAGTCGTGGAAGTTTCATAGCTTGAGATTGGAAAGTATTGCAAGGTATGTGAGACTATCCTTTTCCTTCTTTTGCACGACTCTGACTGTACACAATGCAATGAACGAACCCCAAAGATACTCTACTCTTAGAAGGTAGCAGTACGTATATTGTTTCCCCTCTTATGGGAGGATTGATATGTTATTATTTCACCATGGTAGTATGACTCTTATGAGCCCAGCATGCATTATCTATTTTACTCTACCGAGCCGCGCTATAGTCGGCCGGGTATGGCACCTATTGTGCAACCACTGATCAGTTGGGTATGATGATGAGGAGGCCCACAGAGGCATATGTATGAGATGATGATGGCCCACAGAGGCGTATATATTTATATGATGATTTTCAAAAGGATATAAATATATGTATATGCATATGCATGTCAGGCATGACATGGTTAGTCGCCCTCAGAGGCATTCAGATGGTACAGGTTGTATGTCTCTTACCCTGATGCTTATTATTGTTCTTACATTATGTTTCCTGTCTTACATACTCAGTACATTATCCGTACTGACGTCCTTTATTTGTGGACGCTGCATGTCGTGCTGCAGGTCCAAGCGGGCAGATAGACGAAGCTCCCCCACCACAGTAGGCTACCCAGTTCAGCAGATATTGACGAGATCCATCCTTCGGACTTGCCACAGTCTTGGTATGCATTCTGTTTTGGGCATGTCGGGGCCCTGTTCCGGCATAGGTTGCATTATGTACGTTTTTGTAGAGGCTCATAGACAATTGTCAATTTATGCATAGACAAGTGATGGGTTGACTTATGTACAGTTGAATTGCCTTGTCGGCAAACGTATGTATTGTGTTTTATGGTTTTGCATTGCAGCCTTGTTGGCCATATTATGTATATAAGTATGTTCGTATCATGGCATGACGTCTCGGTTCATTATAATTATTGTTCGAGATTATATGCATATGACAAGCCTTATAGACAATAAGGAAAGTTAGATGAAGGGTACGCCGATGCCCGTTGAGTAGGGTCCGGTGCCAGTCGCGGCCCTCCGGCTTGGGTCGTGACATGGATCTTGGAAGAATTGAGTGCTACCACTTCGGCCAGTTAGACTCACCGGGCAGAAGGATATTGAATGCTGATAAAACTCAATGCCCATACATAAGAGTAAAGATAGCAAAATAACTAGTAGCATACATTGTTACTTTACATCAGGATATGCACTCAACAAAGACTTCATGGATGAACAGAAAGGGATGAGTTACTGGCATCACAGTAGGAAAATAAGCTCTCTTGCAGATCTTTCTAATAGCTGTCTCTTTTGTGCAGGACTAATGAAGAGCTGGCTAGAATTTCATGAAATGGCTGTGTTACTTTTGCAGGAAAGCAAGGCAGCAGGGACAACAGAAGGAATACTTTCTTCAAAGAACATAATTTTAGCATCAAACAAGCACCTGTCGAACACAAGCTCACAGAATTTTCAACTGCAGCAACTACTCTCATTTTCCATAACCTTTCTGATAGTTTTGCAGCAATATTGCAGAAGCAATGAACATAAAAAACAGCTATCTGAGCAACCAACTGAGATCAGTAGCATCAGTGACAGACAAAGGGCAAAACTCAAGCAGCAGATATTCTGTTTCAACAACAGCAGTCATGCCAACAACAATGACACTAGCACAGATTAGGATATGTCACAGGATCTTCAACTACAGAAACTTCCCTACTTTCTGCTAATTTTGCAGGGATACTGCAGAATCAATAAGAGCAAAAATCAGATACCTGAGCAGCCAACTGAGATCAGTAGCACCAGTGAAAAAGTAGTGTTAGTGACAAACAAATGGCAGAACTCAAGCAGCAGCTACCCTGCTTCAGCAACAGCAGTCATGTCACCAACAATTATACTATCACTCATAATGATATGGTTTCCACAACTGCAGCAAACTCTAAAGTAATTCCCAGCAGAAATCAGAAAGGTAGACAAAAATAGCAGCAGTACTGATCATAGCAGCAGTACTGATCATAGCAACAGTAGTACCAACAGGTTGCAGCACAAACAGCAACAAGACCCTCAAGATCCTCATCAACAACATCAGGGATAAACACCACATGATATGGTTTCCACAACTGCAACAAACTCTAAAGGAGATACAACCACAGCAGAGGTGTAATTCCCAGCAGAAATCAGAAAGGCAGACAAAAGGACCAGCAACAGTACTGATCACAGCAACAGCAGTACCAATAGGTTGCAGCACAAACAGCAGAAAGACCTGCAAAATCCTCATCAACAACATCAGGGATAACCACCACATGAAGGTAGAAAAAAGGAAACATCTCAAGCTTTCAACACAATCAATCATACACCATCACCCCCATTACCAGCAAGTACACAGAAATAATATTTCCCTTAGAAGTAATCATCCACATAGGTTCAGATTATTGGCACAATTGCATTATGTGGTATTAGCACCTCGAGTGCTCAGTCTAATGCAATTGCATCAATTATCATGTTCCCATACACACAGTACTCTTCACTGCCTCACAGAATCCCACATAACACCCTTCAGAAACACCAATGCCTTCAACAGCAACTATACCTGCACCAGAAACAAAAGCAACACCAATAGAAGCAGCTGAAGAAATAGCAGCAACATATCCAGACATCCTACAGCCCAGCAGAAACTCATAGCAACACAAATGCACCCCTTCCAGCATATCAGATACAACAGCAGTAGAAACTTCATGGACACCAGTGGTAATATCAGCAATATTCTCAAGGCCAAATCCAGAAGAACATCAACTGGTTACAGTAGCAGAAGCAATATCACAGGCAGCATCACATGCACATTATTCACACTAACCAGCAGCAGCAGCAACAATTTGAATCATGACAGCAGCAACCTAAATAAACCACAGCACTCAGGGACACAAGCAGCAACAGATACCACAAGCAGGAATGTCAACAGCACCAATCACAGCAGATCAAGCAATAGTTTCAGCAGTTTCAGCATTCTCAGGCTCAGAATCAGTCACTGGACTAGCCCATCCCAACACCAGCAGCAGTGTGTATGGAGTACAACAAATATCAGGAAGGTATAATCAGTAGCTGAACAACACTCGCAAACAAGCTCAATCTCCAGCACAGAACAGATTTAACAGCAACATGATCAGCCTTGAAGAGGATCAGCCAACAGTACAAAGAAAGACATACAAATTGCAGGCACTACACTTGCACCAATCTATCATCAACATCAGCAGCAATACCATCACAGAGAAACAGTTCCAACAGACAGCACATAACAGTAGTAATTCAGCAGCACCACCTACTCCAATCTACCATCAGCATCAGCAACTGCAAGCACTACATGTACAGTCCCAATAGTCGGTACTCAGCAGTAGCAGCTCCAACAGTAGTAGTCACAAACAAGCACACCCAACACCTCCATCAACACAACTGTGCAGCCATAAGTCACACATGGATGGATATCTTCAACTAGGTTTTCCCTGTTACAAGAGTCAAAGCAAAATTGAAGATAACTCGCGTTCTTTTGATATTTTTTGTAAAATTCTGACAGCATTACATATGTGTCAGAGGTACATAGGGGAGATCAAATCTCATATCAAATAGTCACAATAGGAACAAATGTACTCTTTTGTATAGTTGACCTAAGAAAATTTGTACATACGACTGTCTATTACAAAATGGGCAATCGTCGCGTTACCATAGGTCTAACCTCTTACTACTACTTAGGTACTTATAGTTAGTACTTTAAGATGACCATAAGTACATGTACTTTTTTTTGGGAGGTAAGGTCCATGTCCCCCTCCGCTTTGTATTCTGTTCCTAAGTAATAAAAACTCTATTTAACCAAAAAAAAAAAAAAGAGTTCTTGAAGGAAGTGTACTTTGATTGTTGAAAAATTCCAGTGCTTAGGGAGGTTTTGAGCCACTCTAACCAAAATTGTGCCCTACCTTCACCAAAAGCCTAAACTAAAACCCTTTAAGTCGTAATTGATTTTGAACCAAAATTGTCTACATTAGTAAAAAAATACATGAAGGGCAAGCCTATGGTACTACTTGTGTGCATTTGAACATATTGGTGAGAGAGAGTTAATTCTTTCCATTTGATATCCCATTTATGTTTTGAATTGCAATTTATGATTGTGGGATTCTCTCTTAAGTGTGAGGGCTCATGAGATTTGAGTTGTGCATTTAATCCCATTTTCAATTGGGAGGAATGAACAAGGGAAGTTAATTGTGATAAAGAGGCATATTTTGAAGCTTTAGCGTCATGACTTGATTACTACTTTGATTAACATAGTGTTTGAGCACTTGAATTGAAATGAAATTAATGAGAAGGTTTTGGTGTTTCATATGCTTTGGATTAATTGTTGGTACCAATCGAAGTCATGTGTTCGTGCCTACAGTAGACCTTTTTGACATGGCATGATATTGATGCACTATTGAGTTAAATACTTGGAAGGATATTTTGTCGCTTTCATTGATTGAGGATAACCAATAGTTTAAGTTTGGGGGTTTGATAAGTTGGTAATTTACTAATTTATCTCATCTTTAAGCTTAGATTTTTGCTATGTTTAATTGATAAAATTGTGTGTTTAGTGTCGTTTACTTATATTTTAAAGGTTCTACGTGATTTAGAAGTGATCATGAAGAAACCAAGTGAAAATGAGTCAAAAAGAAGTTGAAAAGAAGAAATCTGAAAAATGGCATCAGATGTCGCAATTGCGACATCAACTTAGCAAATGCAATGTCAACCATTCCATTCAATGTTCGCAAATGCGAAGTCAAACCAGACAGTCAACCTTCACAAAGGCGAAGCCCTTCATCGCAAATGCGAAATCAAGTGCACAGTGCCTAGTTCGCGATTGTGAACATACAGATCGCAAATGCAATGTTCAACAGTGATTTCTAGGTTCGCAATTGCGAATGTCATGCTTCAATTATGGGTACTTCTGTCATTTGACATTTTTTTCATCCCAAACCCTTTAATACACGATGTAGCTCATTTGTAAAATATCTTTGGCCAGTCTCTGCAGATCTTTGGCATCTTTGACATCTTTGGCACATCTTTTGGCTTATTTTCAGTCTCTTGACTAGAGAACACAAGTTTTGAGCTAGGGTTCTTGCACACACACTTGGGACTTGAAGATCTTGAAGTTTTTGGTTGAGAATTTCTTATCCATTTATGTTCATTTCTTCGTTTCCTTGCTTTTTATTGTATATCTAAGTGTGTAGTATTTATGGGCATATCACAACACTTGAATCTTGTTTATGGGAATATTCTTATTTAAAGTGTGGATTAAATTCCTTGTTGTGCTTGTATATTGCACGATTTTTATTTATTATGAATTGAGTTATTATTTCTTTAATTACTTTAATGCTTACAAAGGGAGTAGCTAATCCTAAGACTCGCCCATTCACTTTGAATTAATTTTGGGAAAGATTAATTACAAGAACTCAAGGAATTAACCCTCACTTTATAGATTCTACCTAGGAATAAGATTGAACTACTTGCAGCCATAATCGGGTGTGCTTAATATCTTAAGTGTTTTAGGGATAATTCAATTAGGAAGTGTTGTTAGTCTTCGGAAGAAGCTAATATTGAATTATTACCCGAGGCTAATTAACATAAACTCGCTAATATTTGTAAAATCTTGAAATATATTGGATCATTACTTGAGTGTAATTCCCAATGCATCCATGCTTGTAGCCATTGATCATTTTACTTGCTTTCTAGGTTAGTTTATATTTCTGCCATTTAGCTATATAATTTTCACAATCACCATTTAAGTGTTTGGCTTAGCATAATAAGTGATAATTCTCTTACACGCCTAATCGCCTGCATATTGTTCTTTGTGGGATTCGACCCCGACTCATAGTTAGGTAAATTAAATTATATTGCATCTGACAGTGTCCATTTACTGTTTAGTAGTGGATTTGGACGTCATCAATCTGCGAGACTATACTAAACCTGCTTGTGACTCATAATACCTATGAACCTAGAGCTCTGATACCAACTTGTCACGACCCTAAATTCCCTCTGTAGGATGTCTTGAAGCCACCTAGTCCCTGAGACGCCTAACAATGTGCAGAAACATCAGATCAAAACTTAAAATTACAAATTTTCAACAATTAAATCAATAGACTATAAGCTCAATACGTGCAATTTCCCAAAACCCGGCGAGATATAAGTCACAAGCTCTAGATACAATGCTGAACAATCCTATACATCATTGTCTATCAAAACATAAAGAAATAAGGAAAACAAGGTAGAAGAGGACTCCGAGGCCTGCAGACGCGGGCAGGTGTACCTTGAAGTCTCAAAAGCAGCAACACAGTGCACTAATATCGAGACTGATAGGATGTACCTGATTTGCACAAAAACATGTGCATAAGCGTAGTATAAGTACACCACAATGATACCTAGTAAGTTCCAAGCTTAACCTCAGTAGAGTAGTGACGAGGTCAGTTCAAGGTCCTACTAGTGAAAATAAGAAACAAAGAAAATAATATAATGATATAATGAAAATGACAGGGAAGTAAACAATGAAGAATTTATGGGAAATAACAACACGGAATCAAGAAAAGCTAATACAACATGAAAGGAAAACAAAAATTCTACATGTTAGGGAAAACAAGAACCAAACAATATAGCCAATAAAGAATATCGACAGGGCACACCCGAGGTACCGCATCGTAGTCCCAAATCGTAAAAGCAAATTATAGTCTTTCCTTATATCACCGTGGGAGCCTTTATATCTGGTTTTTTAAAATTATTTTTTCGAAATAGTATCTCGCTTTTTAGCCCACTTTATCATATCGCATGGCTTCTAGTAGTTCCTTTACTAGCCACGCGTATCAAGCCCACTTTATCTCACCGCATGCGTTTCAACACCTAGACCTTATACCACCGCATGTGTATCGATAATCACAACAGCACGGCAGAAACCTCGTGCAACAATAACAACCGCATAGCAGAAAGCTCGTGCAAACAATAACAACCGCACGGCAGAAACCTCGTGCCACAATAACAACAACACTTCAACAATAACACGAAAGCCAAAACATAACAACTAAATAACTGATATTTCAAGGATAGAAATTTCAAGCAAAGAATTTTCATAGTTAAGTAATGAATACGGAAATCAAGAAAAGCAAGTAATTCAACTAAACATGTGATACAAGTTGCAAATAGGAGATAAGACAAGTAGACAGGTGAGATTAGGCTAAACATGATGACTATAACGTGCTAAAGTGACTCAATTAAGGAATGAAAAGGAAACTACGTAGAAAAAACCAAAATTTCAACATTTAGCCGGTGTATGCATTCGTCACCTTGCGTACACGACCTTCACATATCACAAATTATCACCAAAATACCAAATCCAAAGGGGAATTTTCCGGATACAAGGTTAGACAAGTCACTTACCTCAAACTAGGCTAAATCAATCAATTAGAAGCTTTTCCCTCGATTTTCCAACTCCAAACGGCTCGAATCTAGCCAAAATAATTTCATTCTATAAATATAACTATAGGAAACTAATTTATATAATAAAATAATGATCCTAGCTAAGAATTAAAAAATTGCTCCAAAAATTCGACACGGGTCCACGTCTCGGAACCGGACCAAAACTAAAACATTCGAACACCCATTCGATGTCCAGTCCAAGCATAATAGAATTATACAAATCCGATATAAAAATCTTGATCGAATCCCCAAAATTCGGCCAAAGGACTTTCCTCCATTTTTGCCAAATTTTCAACCCAAATCACTAATTAAATGATGAACTCAAAGATAATAACATGGAATTTGACCAAAAGCTAAGTAAGAATCACCCCCTTGAAAATCTCTCAAAGAATTGCCTCCCGCCAAGCTCCCAAATCAAATTTTGAAAAATGAACTCAAACCCTCGTTTTGAATTATTTAAGTTTCCGCCCAGAGGTTATACGTCGCGATCGCGGAACCTACGTTGCGATCACAAAGAACAAATAATCAGAGCCTCCAAAATAGTCTACGCGAACGCGAAGACACTACTGCGAATGTGATGCTTACCCGACCTGACTCTTCGTGAACGCGTTCCCAACTACGCAATTGCATAGGCTTAAAGTCTGATGCCTCTACTGACCCCTCCTTTACGCGAACACGTGAACCTTCTCGCGTCTATGATGACCTGAGACTATCAAAACTACGCGAACGTGTGCCTAATATCGCGAACACGAACAATAAATCACCACCTACCAGCAACAACTCTTCACGATTGCATCCCTTTCTTTGCGATCGCGAAAGAGCAAAGTAGATACATAGACACCAGAAAACTTCAGCCAGCTTCTAAGTAAAAAAAAATGGATCCATTAACCATCCAAAACTCACCTGAGGCCCTCGGGACCTCAACCAAACATACCAACAAGTCCCAAAACATCAAACAAAATTAGTCGAGCCTTGAAATCATATCAAACAACGTTAAAACCACGAATCGCGCATCAATTAAAGCCTAATGACCTTATGAACTTCCAAATTCCGAAACTAACGCCAATTCATACCAAAACAACTCCGATTAACCCCAAATTTTGCACAAAAGTCAGAATTGACATTACAGACCTATTCCGACTTCAAGAATCAAGATCCGACCCCGATATCAAAAAATTCACTCTCGGTCAAACTTTCCAAAAATCTTCCAACTTTCCAACTTTCGCCAATTAACACCAAAATGACCTACGGACCTCCAAATCAACATTCGGGCACACCCCTAAGATTGAAAACATCTTATTGAGCTATTGGAATCGTCAAAACTCTATTCCGGAGTCGTCTTCACATAAGTCAAACTATGGTCAGCTCCTACGACTTAAACTTCTAATTTAGGGACTATGTGTCTCATTCCACTCCGAAACTCTCCCGAACCCAAAACCAAGTGCTCGGCGAGTCACATAACCACAAAATAAAATAGAGGGAGTAATAATTAGGGGATCAGGGCTAATACTCACAATTATTAGCCTCACATAATATCTATGTTTCTCTCTTTATATATTATTACGCATTGTATGATATTGTAGTTTACTTTTTTCAGATCGTATTTTACTATAACTCAAAGGGTGATATATTTTATTCTAAATATTGAGGACAAGTACTTCACAGTATCTGCATGATTAGTAGATCTAATCCAATTGCTCATTTAATTTTCTATCAAGCTCTAACTTTTTTCTATCCCATTCACACAACCATCTCCTCTGATTTTCTATCCATTTTTTGCTACTACAATGTACCTATTTTCTGAACCCTTAATTCCCTTTTTTTTCTTAAACCTAATGAAAATAAAGATCATCTCTAACAAAGCAAGCAACATCATCAACTCCATTATAATTTTTTTCCGAGGAGTTTAATTTTCAACTATAAATCTCATCTTTCTCTCATATCACTTGCCAAAAATAAGTCTTGAAAAACGGCATGCTGTAAGGGGAAGTATCTCAGAGGAAAAGATCCAACATTGATTTATGTGTAACTGAAGGGCCATATATATGTAATGACCCGACCGATCGTTTTGAGATCTAGCGCGTCATTCGATGCTTTGATCGGTTAGCTTCATTTCATCTCTTATGACTTGTATTGTGGTCGGAATTGAATTTTGGAAAGTTCAGAGTTGATTTGGAAAGAAAATTCTAAATTCAAAAGCTTTAAGTTGGAAGATTTTACCAGGGTTTGTCTTTTGAGTAAACGACCTCGAAATCGGGAGATGAAGGTTCCAATATGTTCGTATGATGATTTCAGACTTGGGCGTATGTTCGGTTGAGTATCGGGTGATCTAGGGGCATTTCGACGCTTAGTATGGAAAGTTGGCATTTTGAAGGTTTTAGAATTTCATAAGTTTGGTTTGACGTGGATTTGATGCTATCGATGTCCGTTTGGAGTTCCGAGCCTTGGCATAGGTTCGCATCGTGATTTGTGACTTGTGCGTAAACTTTGGCGTCATTCTGGAATACTTAAGTATAATCCGGATGAATTTGGCGAAGTTTGAATGTTTGAATGATTAAATAAAGGTTTCGATCGTCGATACGTAATTTTGATGTTGTTCAATGTGATTTGAGTCTTCGACTAAGTTCGTATCATGATTTGGGATGCATCGGTATGCTTGGATGGTGTCACGGGGGCCTCGGGTTTGAAACGGATTGAATTCGGATTGAAATTTGGATTTGAGAAAATGCTGAAAACTACTGAAGTCTTGTTTCATCGCACCTGTGATGGGTTTGGTTGCAGGTGCAGACACGCAGGTGCAAAGGAGGCCGTCGCAGAGACGAAAGAGGCCAGCTAGGGGAAGGGCCGCAGATGCGGAGTTTTGGCACGCTGATGCGCATCCGCAATAGCGGAGGAGGCACCGCAGATGCGAAATCTAGGCCTTTGATGCTGGACCACAGGAGCGGTCAGTGCTCCGCAGAAGCGTGACCGCAGAGCAAATTTTTTTGTCCGCAGAAGCGGACTTGGCTGGCCTTTGCGGGAGCCACACCTGCGATGGGAATTTCCGCATGTGAAGACCCACATAAGTGGCTACTCGTTCGCAGATGCGCGAGTCGCTGGGCAGTGGGGTGTTTAAATTCGAGACTTAGCCATTCCTCTCACATTTTTCACCTGGTTGGGTGACTTTTGGGGTTCTTAAAGAAGAGATTTTAGTGATCCATTGTAAGGTAAGTTATTGCCACTTATTATGAGTTAAATACATGAGTTATATACAGATTTGTACATGAAATTTTATGGAAGTTGTGGGATTTTTTGAAGGAAACCTAGAATTTGTATTTTTGGCGTTTTACCCCGGAATTGAACATGAGATCACGAATAAATTATATATTTGAACTTGTGGTGTTATGGATAAAGTTTATCTTTGCAAATTTTCGGAATTCGAGCACGTGGACCTTAGGGTTGACTTTATTGACTTTTCGAGCGGAGTTGGGAATTGTTATAAATTGATTTATTAAGAGTATTAGAGTATAATTTTATTGGTTTGCACATTGTTTGACTTGTTATGGAGCAATGGGCTTCGGTTTGAGGTGTTTGTGTGGCGTTGGAGCCCGTTATGAAACTTCGAAGCGAGGTAAGTCTCCTGTCTAACCTTATGAGGGGGGAATTTACCCTGTCGGTGTTATATTCTTATGTGCTACATGTTGTTGGAGCTATGCACGTATGAGGTGACAGGTGTCTGTGCGTATGCTAGAATTCCTGATTATGTAAGGGTAGACTTAAGGTTCACGCCATGCTATAATTGTACTAATTGAGCTATCTTTGCCCATTTAATTCCTTTATTTCAAGTTACGACTTGAGACTAGACTTACATAGGGCGATAGACTCGCTATTGAAGAGATGTGACGAGCTACTTGATAATCCGCAGAATAATTTGTGCTTCCCTTATGAATTTCTTCCACGTTGTGCGTACTCATTGCAAAGTTTTTCTTAAATTTCATAACTCACACATATATTCGTGAGTGGGGTGAAGGACCTATTAAAGCTTATTATATTACTAGGATCAGGCTGTTCGCCTCGGCAATATAATAGATGCAACAATGGTTCGTGCCGCTCGACACTCGGCAGTTTACATATTATATCACGACCCACTTTCCCTCCTTAGGATATCGTGACGGCACCTAGTCTCTAAGACTAGTTATGATGTAATATAATTGCTCTGATACCAACTGATGCAATATAAAAAGCGAAAACAAGAAAACAAAGATAGAAGCAAGACGCTCAATGAACTATCAAGACAACAAGTAGGAACTAGTCTACTTACCTTCTTGATGAAGTCACAGAGTACCTATACTATACGAACAACCCTCAAGACAACGATGGTCTTGCAAACTATTCGATCAAACAAAGGAACAAGTTCAATTTTGAATCACACCAAAATTGGACAAGTTAATTCACACGATTTTGGGAGCAATGTGTTGCCGTTTTTTGATTGATAATAATGTCAAAAGGTATCAAAATAATGAAGTGTTTAGGCTTATATAGAATGAGCCTTTACCTAAATCAACTAGGAAAAGAATAACTAGTTAACCTAAATCAACTAGGAAACAACTAATTAACAAAAAGGCCACAATTTGGCTAAGTTTAAGAAATAGTCACGTAGGACTTCAAAACAAGTAAGAATTAATGTCTTCCATAACTATACAATAATACATGTCAAACGCAAACTTCACACGCCAAACTCTTGGATCTTCTTCACCATCAAATGTGCATCATGAAGCTCTTTAGCTTGACTTCTCGTGAATGGTCTTGAAGGTTTAAATGTTCGATGATGCAGGTCAACCTGATCATGATACGTTTAAACCTTCAAGACCATTCACGAGAAGTCAAGCTAGAGAGCTTCATGATGCACATTTGATAGTGAAGAAGATCCAAGCGTTTGGCGTGTGAAGTTTGCGTTTGGCATGTAATAGTTATGGAAGATATTAATTCTTACTTGTTTTGGAGTCCTGCGTGAATATTTCTTAAACTTAGCCAAATTGTGGCCTTTTTGTTAATTAGTTGTTTCCTAGTTGATTTAGGTTAACTAGTTATTCTTTTCCTAGTTGATTTAGGTAAAGGCTCATTCTATATAAGCCTAAACACTTCATTATTTTGATACCTTTTGACATTATTATCAATCAAAAAACGGCAGCACATTGCTCCCAAAATCGTGTGAATTAACTTGTCCAATTTTGGTGTGATTCAAAATTGAACTTGTTCCTTTGTTTGATCGAACAGTTTGCAAGACCATCGTTGTCTTGAGGGTTGTTCGTATAGTATAGGTACTCCGTGACTTCATCAAGAAGGTAAGTAGACTAGTTCCTACTTGTTGTCTTGATAGTTCATTGAGCGTCTTGCTTCTATCTTTGTTTTCTTATTTTCGCTTTTTATATTGCATCAGTTGGTATCAGAGCAATTATATTACATCAGTTGGTATCAGAGCTTGGAAAGCATTTGTTCTTACAATCTCAATCCTGTTCTTCGTGCCTTAGTTTAGGTTCTATCTTTAATTTCGTTTTTGATTTAAAAAAAAAAACGTGAAAAAAAAGAGGAGAAAGAAAACCCGGAAATTGTTGTTGATTGAAATTGTTGAATCATCTAGGGATTAAGGTTTCGAAGTTCTTGATTGCTTAAAAAAAACCGTTCTTGAAAACCCTAGTTGAAATCTTGAAGCTAGAACGCGTTTAATCTTGAAATATTGAAACTCTAGTTGAAATTCTTGAAGGTAGACGATTAAATCTTGAAAATCTTGAAGTTCTTGGAGTTAAAATTGAAGTTCCTGAAGAGTTTTATCTTTTTCTTGAAGAAGTTCTTGAATCCTCAAAACGTTCTTGCATTGAATTCTTGAAGTTCTTGAACATTAATTTGTTGTTCTTGAAGGGAGGCTTGAAAAATGTGTAAGAGCAGCCTAAAACGTATTAGGGAGGCCGAATTTGAGGAGGACAATAGGAAACTCTAATTCTAGTCCAAGAAGAAAACAACTCCCAATCCAAAAGGGAGAAGTTTCAAGGAGTTGAAATTCTATTTGGACAAGGAGAGGAGGGGCTAATTTGTGTTGGAAAAGGAAAGGGGGGGACCCAAATCCTAAGGACTAAGGAGAAAGGATTGGTCTTCTCCAAACTAAAGTGGGAAAGCTTCTAAAATTTCCTTATCTCTTCAATTTCGAAATTCTTCTTAATTTCACTACTTCTAATTAGTAATTCTTAGGTAATTTCCCTACTTAAGTAATTACTAATCTTTGAGCTTGTAGGACCTCGTGCTAAAACTCAAAATTTCTACTTTCGTAGATAATTCTTGGCTTCTTGTGCTCACTTAAAAAGTTTTCCGCCTATCGAGTCACATAACTTCACTCACCCGGAAAAAAACTATTGATCTTGTGAACTTGAAAGGTCGCTAAGGAACTTGGTCAATTAGAGGAACTCAATTTAAAGACAAGTGTGAAATCCTACCCAAAAATTTGAGTGAACCCGAGAGTCATTCAAAAAAGTGAGAGAGAGTATTTTTAACTAACCTTATCACATTCTCTAGTCTTGTTGCTTTTGTAGGTACATGGCTATGGAAGGAGAAAAGGTTGTGACCAACATTACTTTAGCCGAGCTATGGGCTGAAGTAAAGGCACTTAGTATCCGAGTGGAGAACCTTGAAAGAACAGCTGGTACTTGGAAGAATGCCGGGGAAAGAACTAGTGATGGTTCTACCTTAAGACCTGTACATGATGGTTCTGTTTGTGAGGTTGAGTATGAAGATGAAGTTTCTACTAACGTTCACCCCTTGCCTAGTGTTGTTAGTGATGTTTTGCAGGAATATATGGACATGTTTCCAGAGGAGATGCTGAGTGGACTACGTCCATTGAGGGGGATAGAACACCAAATTGACTTTGTTCCGGGGACATAAATTTCGAACAAACCCGCATATCGAAGCAATCCACAGGATACTAAGGAGTTGCAACGACAAGTGGATGAGCTATTGAGTAACGGGGTAGTTCGAGAGAGCGTAAGTCCGTGTGCCGTACCCGTGATCTTGGTTCCAAAGAAAGAAGGCACCTGGAGGATGTGTGTTGATTGCCGAGCCGTCAACAAGATAACGGTAAAGTATCGTCATCCTATCCCTAGGTTATATGACATGCTAGATGAGTTATGTGGTTCAAGTGTGTTTTCTAAGATTGATCTTAGGTCCGGTTACCACCAAATCCATATGAGACCGGGTGATGAGTGGAAAAACTGCATTCAAGACCAAGTTTGGTCCATATGAATGGTTTGTTATGCCTTTTGGTCTCTCCAACGTACCTAGTACGTTCATGCGATTAATGAATCATGTGCTTAAACTGTTTCTTAATAAGTTTGTGGTTGTCTACTTTGATGATATCCTGATTTATAGTAGAAGTTTAGA
The DNA here is from genome assembly GCA_002018475.1 of Nicotiana obtusifolia. Taxonomy (NCBI): domain Eukaryota; kingdom Viridiplantae; phylum Streptophyta; class Magnoliopsida; order Solanales; family Solanaceae; genus Nicotiana; species Nicotiana obtusifolia. The sequence continues at coordinate 16,883 of MCJB01049858.1, forward strand.
TGACCATGTTGATCACCTAAGGCAAGTGTTTGAAGTATTAAGAGCTGAAAAGTTATATGTTAATTACAAGAAGTGTGCCTTTTGTGTAGAGAAAGTTGTATTTCTAGGATTTGCTGTAAGTGTCAATGGTGTTGAAGTAGATGCATCTAAGGTAGAAACTATTAGGGACTGGCCTACTCCTACTACTGTTTCACATGTTAGAAGTTTCCATGGACTAGCTAGTTTTTACAGACGCTTTGTTAAAGACTTTAGCACCATAGCAGCACCGCTCACAGAGTTGGTGAGAAAAGACACGCCTTTTGTGTGGGGGGAGCCGCAAGAGGGTGCCTTCCAAGAGTTGAAACGTAGGCTTAGTTTTGCCCCGTTGTTACAATTACCTGATTTTAGTAAGGCGTTTGAAATTGAGTGTGACGCCTCAAGGGTGGGAATTGGAGGTGTTCTTATGCAAGATGGGAAGCCTATTGCCTATTTTATTGAGAAGTTAAAGGGGGCTGCCTTGAATTACTCTACGTACGACAAAGAGTTGTATGCGCTCGTAAGAGCTTTAGCTCATTGGCAACATTATCTATGGCCTAAGAAATTCGTAATTAGGAGTGATCACGAGTCCCTCAAACATCTTAGGGGTCAAGAGAAGCTAAATAAATGACATGCCAAGTGGGTAGAGTTAATTGAGAGTTTCCCTTACGTGATATATTACAAGAAGGGAAAGGAGAATGTAGTAGCTGACGCACTATCTAGGAAGTTTGCTTTGGCTATCACGTTAGCGTCTAGGTTGATGGGTTTTGAGAGTATTAAGTCTATGTATGAGCATGACCCTAAATTTAAGAGTGTGTATGATGCCATTACTAGTGGGCAGCGGATTGAGAAGTATCAATGGCATGATGGGTACCTTTTTAAGAAGGGGAGAGTTTGTATACCCGAGTCCTCGTGGCGAGAGTTGTTGGTGCGTGAGGCGCATTGTGGGGGCTTGATGGGACACTTTGAGGTAGACAAGACTTTAGCTATATTAGCGAAACAGTTCCATTGGCCTAAGATGAGGCGAGATGTCGAGAGAATATGTGGAGCGTGTTTTGAGTGTAAAAGAGCTAAGTCTAGGTCTAATAATCATGGTTTGTATACTCCCTTACCCGTTCCTACTAGTCCTTGGGTAGGTATCTCGATGGATTTTGTGATGGGGCTGCCGCGATCTAGGGGAGGTCATGATAGCATTTATGTGGTTGTTGATAGGTTTTCTAAGATGGCTCATTTCATTCCTTGTAAAAAATATGATGATGCACAACATGTTGCTTCTTTGTTCATTGCTAATGTATTAAAGTTGCATGGTGTGCCTCGAGCTATTGTTAGTGATAGGGATGCTAAGTTTTTGAGTCACTTTTGGAAGTGTTTGTGGGGTGCTCTTGGCACCAAACTTTTGTTTTCTACATCACATCATCCACAGACTGATGGTCAAACCGAGGTTGCTAATCGAACCTTGGGAGCTCTTCTTCGAGCTTTGACCAAAGGGAAGTCCGGCACTTGGGCTGACCGATTACCTATTATGGAGTTTGCATATAATAGAACTGTTCATCGCATGACTAGCATTACTCTATTTGAATGTGTTTATGGTTTTAATCCTTTGATACCACTTGATCTTGTTCCTTTGCCGAGAGATGCAGTTATTAGCATTGACGGAGAAAACCGGGCAGCTGCGTTGCTCGAATTGCATGCTAAGGTAAGCAAAACTTTGGAGGATGCTTATGAAAAGGTAGCGGTCAAGAAGAATAAAGGAAGGAAAAAGCTGGACTTAAAGAAAGGTGACTGGGTTTGGGTGCACTTCCGAAAGGAAAGATTTCCGAACCATAGGAAAGGAAAGTTAGCTCCGCGGGGAGATGGACCATTTCAAGTGTTGCAGAAGATCAATAATAATGCTTATGTCCTAGATCTGCCTGATGATTATGCTGTATCTAAGACACTCAATGTCACTGACTTGACTCCTTGTGTTGCTTTAAAATATGAAGAAGGTTCAATTTCGAGGACGAAATCTTCCCAAGAAGGGGAGGATGATGCAGGTCAACCTGATCATGATACGTTTAAACTTTCAAGACCATTCACGAGAAGTCAAGCTAAAGAGCTTCATGATGCACATTTGATGGTGAAGAAGATTCAAGCGTTTGGCGTGTGAAGTTTGCGTTTGACATGTATTATTATATAGTTATAGAAGACATTAATTCTTACTTGTTTTGGAGTCCTGCGTGACTATTTCTTAAACTTAGCCAAATTGTGGCCTTTTTGTTAATTAGTTGTTTCCTAGTTGATTTAGGTTAACTAGTTATTCTTTTCCTAGTTAATTTAGGTAAAGGCTCATTCTATATAAGCCTAAACACTTCATTATTTTGATACCTTTTGACATTATTATCAATCAAAAACGGCAGCACATTGGTCCCAAAATCGTGTGAATTAACTTGTGCAATTTTGGTGTGATTCAAAATTGAACTTGTTCCTTTGTTTGATCGAACAGTTTGCAAGACCATTGTTGTCTTGAGGGTTGTTCGTATAGTATAGGTACTCCGTGACTTCATCAAGAAGGTAAGTAGACTAGTTCCTACTTGTTGTCTTGATAGTTCATTGAGCGTCTTGCATCCATCTTTGTTTTCTTGTTTTCGCTTTTTATATTGCATCAAGGTAAGCCTAACAAGAATGCGGAATAACTGAAATATTAAGCTAAGACTCAAAACGTCCACAACTGTAATAAATAAAATCTGCAACTCAAAGTATAAACAACTCCCAAAATCCGGTAAATATAAGTCACAAGCTCTAGATACAATGTTGAAAACATCCTAAACATCTAACTCTATCAAAACATAAAGAAATAGAGAAAAGATGGGGCAGAAAGGGACTCCGAGGCCTGCGGACTCTGGCAAGTGTACCTTGAAGTCTCCAAGAAGCAGCACAACACTCTAATATTGAGGCTGGCAAGATGCACCAGGATCTGCACAAAAACATGTGCAGAAGCGTAGTATGAGTACACCACAACGATACCCAGTAAGTGCCAAGCCTAACCTCGGTAGAGTAGTGACGAGGTCAGGTGAGGGCCCTACTAGGACTAAAAAGAAACAAGGCAGAAGTTGTAGAGACATAATAAAGTGACAGGGGAGTGTAACTATAGAAATACCTCACAATCTCTCCTTATTATAACAACTGCATAACAGAAACCTCGTGCCGCATTAACAATCCGCATGGAAGAAACCTCGTGCCACAATAACAATCTGCACGGTACAAACCTCGTGCCACTATAACAATCTGCACGGTAGAAACCTCGTGCAATAATAACAATCCGCACGGCAGAAACCTTGTGCCACAATAACCATCCGCACGGCAGAACCTCGTGCCATAACTAAACAAATCACCTCAACAATAATCACGAGAACCAAACCATAACAAATGAAACAATTATATTTCAGGCAAAGAATTCCACAGTTAAATAATGAATACGAAATCAAAGATGCAGGTAATTCAACTAAGCTTGTTGTACAAATTGCAAATAAGAGATAAGACACGTAGACATGTGAAATTACGTTAAGCATGATGACTGCACATGCTAGAGAAACTCAGTTAAGGAAATAAAAGGAAACTACTTAGCAAAAACCGGATTTTCAACATTTAGCCCGAGTACGCACTCGTCATCTCGCGTACACGACATTCACATATTGCAGTTTACCATAATAGTACCAAATCCTGAGGGAACCTTCCCCCACACAAGGTTAGACCAGTCACTTACCACAAACCTTGCTCAATCAATCAATAAGACGGCCTTTCTCTCGATATACCGGCTCCGAACAACTCAAATCTTGCCAAAAGCAATTACATATTATAAATATAACTATAGGAAACTAATCTAAATAATAAAATTATGATTTAGTAAAGAATTAAAACAACGCTTCAAAAAGTCGACCCGGGCGCACGTCTCGGAACCCGATCAAATTTATAAAATCCGAACACCCATTCGATATCGAGTCCAACCATACAAGAATTATCCAAATCTGACCTCATTTGGCCTTTCAAAATTCAAGAATTTGGTCTAAGAACTTTACACCCTTTTTCCCCAAATTTTATTCAACCCAAATCCTTAATGAAATGAAGAAATCAAAGATAGATTATTGGAAATTAATCAAAAACGAGTTACGAACACATACCCCATCAATCCCCCTAAAAATACCTCAAATTATCGCCTTAATTCGAGCTCTCAAGTCCAGATGGTGAAGAATGACATAAGCCCTCAATTTGAATTTAAATCTACTGCCTAGTTAATTAATCATCACGATCGCGAAAATCCACATGCGATTGCGTAAGACAAATTTCTGGCCGGCCCAACTTAACCCTTCGCGATCGCATAAAAGCACTTGCGAAAGCGGATAGCGACACTGCCTCAACATAGCGTTCGCATAGCACAACTGACCTAGTCCCACCTTCACCCACTCTTCTTCGCGAACGCGAACTACGCCACGCGTTCGCGGTTAACTCTAAGCCAAACTTTTGCAGTCGCATATAACACCAGCAGTAGCAAAATCTGTAATCTCCCATGTTCCGAAATGCGTTGAACGTGGTTCGAATCACCCCGAGGCCCTGGGACCTCAGCCAAACATACCAACAAGTCCTAATTCATCATATGAACTTAGTCAAGCCTTCTAATCACATTAACCAACGCTAAAACCATGAATTGCGCATTGATTCAAGCCTAATGAACTTTTGAACTTATAACTTCTTCATTCGACACCAAACCCAATCAAATCAAGTCCGATTGACCTCAAATTTTGCACACAAGTCACATTTAACATTACGCACCTACTCCAACTTCCGGAATTGGAATCCGACCCCGATATCAAATAGTCCGCGCCCAATCAAACTTCCTAAAATTCCACCAATTTCTGATTTTTTCCAGTTAATGCTAAAACGACCTACGAACCTCCAAATAAGCATCCGGACATGCCTCTAAGACCAAAATCACCATACGGAGCTATTGAAACCATCGAAACTCCATTCCGGAGTCATCTTCACACAAGTCAAACTAAAGTCCATTCCTACGACTTGAACTTCTAATTTAGGGACTATGTGTCCCATTTCACTCCGAAACTCACGCGTACCCAACACAAAGCACCCCAGCAAGTCACATAACCGCAAATGAAGTAGAGGGAGCAATAAATATAGGATCAAGGCTCATACTCTCAAAACGACTAGCCGGGTCTTTACATTCTCCCTCTCTTAAAACAAATATTCGTCCTCGAACGAGTATGCAGACATACCTGAAGTGGTGGAAAGATGAGGATAACGGCTATGCATATCATGATCGGTCTCCTAAGTCACCTCCTCGACTGGCTGACCCCTCCACTGAACCTTCGCTGAAGCAATGTTCTTCGACCTCAACTTTCGAACTTGCCTGTCCAAAAGGGTCACCGGCTCCTCGACATAAGATAAATCCTTGTCCAATTGGACCGAGCTAAAGTCTAACACATGAGACGGGTCACCGTGATACTTACGGAGCATGGAAACATGGAATACTAGAAGAACTGCAGAGAGACTAGGTGGTAGTGCAAGTCTGTAAGACATCTCTCCACCCCTCTCAAAAATCTCAAAAGGCCCAATATACCTAGGGCTCAACTTGCCCTTATTCCCGCACCTGATAACACCCTTCATGGGCGACACTCGGAGCAAGACCCGCTCCCCAACCATGAATGTGAAGTCGCGAACCTTCCGATCCGAATAACTCTCTATCTGGACTAGGCTATACGTAGTCGATCCTGAATCAATTTAACCTTTTCCAAAGCATCCTGAACCATGTCCGTACCTAATAGTCTTGCCTCACCCGGCTCAAACCAACCTACCAGGGATTGGCAGCGCCTACTATACAAAGCCTCATACGGGGCAATCTGAATGCTCGACTAATAACCGTTATTATAGGCAAACTACGAAAGTTGCAAGAACTGATCCCAAGAACCCCCTAAATCCATCACACACGCACAAAGCATATCCTCCAATATCTGAATAGTGTTCTCGAACTGTCCGTCCTTCTGAGGGTGAAATGTTGTACTCAACTCCACCCGCGTACCCAACTCATGTGGTACGGCTCTCCACAACCGCAATGTAAACTACTATCCTAGTCAGAGATGATTGATACTCCCATGCCATGAAGCCTGACAATCTCGCGAATGTAAACCTGAGCCAGCTGCTCCATAGAGTAAGTAGTAACCATAAGAATGAAATGAGCTAACTTGGTCAATCTATCCACAATCACCCGAACTACATCAAACATCCTCTGAGTCCGTGGGAGCCGAACAACAAAATCCATAGTGATCCGTTCCCATTTCCACTCCAGAATCCCTAGCTTCTAAAGCAATCCGCCAGGCCGCTGATGCCCATACTTCACATGATGACAGTTTAGGCACCGAGCTACATATTCTACTATTTCTTCTTCATCCGCCTCCACCAATAGTGCTACCTCAAGTCCTGATACATCTTTGCGGCACCTGGATGAATGGATTACCGCGAGCTGTGAGCCTCTTGGAGAATCAGCTCATGCAAGCAATCTACATTGGGCACACATAGCCTGCCCAGCATCGGTAATACACCATACTATCCAATAGTGACCTCTTTAGCATAAGGACAAAGATGGGGTTCATCATACATACGCTTTTTGATACAATCATAAAGAAAAAGACTGAGAAAGCACACAAGCCAAAACTTGCCTCGGCTCAGAGACATCCAATCTAACAAGCTGGTTGGCCAAGGCCTAAACATCCAAAGCTAATGGCCTCTCTACTACCTGTAGATATGCTAAGCTGCGCAAACTCTCCACCTTGCGACTCAAGGCATCGACCACCACATTGGCCTTCCCGGAATGATAGAGAATGGTGATATCATAGTCCTTAAGCAACTCGAACCACCTCTCCTGCCGCAATTTAAAATCCTTCTGTTTGAACAGATGTTGTAGACTAAAGTGATCGGTGTAGACCTCACAAGGAACACATACAAATAGTGCCGCCATATCTTCAAGGCATGAACAATAGCTGCTAACTCGAGATTGTGGACAGATATTTCTTCTTATGCACCTGCAACTGTCTAGATGTGTAGGAAATCATCCTACCGTCCTACATCAACACCGCGCTGAGACCAATGCGCGACGCATCACAATACACCGAATAGGACCCCGAACGAGTAGGCAATGCCAACACTGGGGCTGTAGTCAAAGCACTCTTGAGGTTTTGAAATCTCTCCTCACACAACTTGGTCCACTTTAACGGAGCACCCTTCTAGTTCAGCCTGGTCATAGGTGCTGCAATAAATGAGAAACTCTCTACAAATTGACGGTAATACCCCGCCAAGCCAAGAAAACTTCATATCTCCGTAGCTGAGGATGGTCTAGGCCAACTCTGTACTGCTTCAATCTTCTTTAGATCTACCTTGATCCCCTCACTCGACACTACATGACCGAAGAATTCCACTGAATCTTGCCAGAATTGACACTTCAAATTTTTTGCATATAACTTCTTTTCTCTCAAGGTATGAAGCATAGTCCTCAAGTGTTGCTCATGACCCTCCCGGCTCAGGGAATACACCAGAATTTCATCAATAAACACAACGACGAATGAGTCAAGATAGGGCTGAAATACAATGTTCATCAAGTGCATGAATGTTGCTAGGGAGTTAGTTAGCCCAAAAGACATCACAAGGAACTCGTAATGACCATACTAAGTCCTAGAGGCAGTCTTCGAGATATCTGGCTCCCCAGTCTTCAACTGATGATAGCCTAAATGCAAGTCAAACTTAGAGAACACTCTAGCTCCCTGAAGCTGATCAAATAGGTCATCAATATGTGGCAATGAATACATGTTCATCACTGTAACCTTGTTCAACTGGCAATAATCAATACACATTCGCATAGAACCATCCTTCTTCTTTACAAATAAGACTGGAGCACTCCAAGGCGACACACTGGGCCGAATGAATTCCTTATCAAGCAAATCTTGCAACTATTCCTTTAACTCTTTCAACTCTGTCGGGGCCATACGATAGGGTGGGATATAAATGGGCTGAGTGCTCGGTAACAATTCAATACCAAAGTCGATATCCGTGTCGGGCGGCATTCTCGGAAGATCTGCCGAGAATACGTCTGGATAATCCATCACTATCGGAATTGAATCGACGGTAGGAGTATCAACACTAGCATCCCTCACATATGCAAGATACGCATCACACCCTTCTCAACCATCCACTGAGCCTTTAGAAATGAAACAACCCTGCTAGGAACATAATCTAAAGTACCTCTCCACTCTAACTGTGGTAAACCTAGCATAGCCAACGTTATCATCTTGGCGTGACAATCAAGGATAGCATGATAGGGCGATAACCAGTCCATGCCCAAAATGACATCAAAAACCACCATACGGAGCAACTATAAATCGGCTCTGGTCTCAAACCACTAAGAACAACAAAACACGACCAATACATATGGTCAACAATAATAGAATCTCCCACGGGCGTAGACAAATGGACAAGAGAAGTCAAAGAATCATGGGATACACCCAAATACGGAGCAATATAAGATGACGCTTAGGATTAAGTGGAGCCTGTGATGACAGAGTCAGATGCAACTTCCCCCGTCCTAGCAGGGAGGGCATAATATCTGGTCTGATCTCCCCCTCTATGGCAACCTCTTCCTGCTCAACCTCCACCTCGAGCTAGATGTACGGGTTGAGTGGTAGCTGGTGTTGTAAATATAACTTGAGGACCTAGTGGAGCACGTGTGCTTGTGTGGTCTGTTGAGGTGCACCCCTCTTGAGTCTGGGGAAATCCTTATCCATCTAACGATGTCACCACACTCAAAGCAAGCTCTCGAAGGACGTGGCTGCTGTGGTTGGCTCGAGCCTGACCGGCTAGACTAACCGCTAAAAGCACCCCGTACAGGAGGTGAACTAGACAATGGAGGTGCATAAAAGGGAGCACGGGGCCTAGGAGTAGCCGGAATACCGCTAGTAGCTGGAAGTGCTAAATGAACAGGGTGACTCACATAGCCCCTACCCTGACGAGCTGCAGCTGTGGCACGAGTACCACTATAAGTGTCGGACTCTCAAGACCTCTTGGCCTCTCTCTCCTCTCTCTCCCGAGTAAGCATGCCCTCCAATCTCCTAACAATCCCCACTACCTGCTGGTATGCAATGTCCATCTCCAACTCTTGGCCCATGCTAAATCTGATAATGGGGTTGAGCCCCTCGATAAATCGACGAACCCACTCTTCAACAGTAGCAACCAAGGCTGGTCCATGTCTAGCCACATCACTAAACCAGACTGCATACTCCAACATGGTCATAGAACTCTTGCACAACTGCTCAATCTCTGTGCGCCTTGCGTCTTTGAGACTCTAGGGGCCATGCTCCCTCAAGAACATATCTGAGAACTGAGTCCAAGTGAGTGAAGCTGCATCGGCCAGACTACCCAACTAGTATGCTCGCCACCACTGATAGTCCACCTCTATATTGGAACGTAGTAAAAACATCCCTACTAGACTCCCCTACACCCATAGTATGGAGGATACGATGGCACTCCTCAAGAAAACCCTTGGCATCCTCTGACACCAAGCCACTACTTATAGGAGGGTGGTATTTTTTGTACCTCTCGAGCCTGACTTGCTCCTCCTCAGAAACTTGTTGCCCTAGCCTCGGGCTGAACTGGGGCTACCAGCTACACTGGTATAAACTCTGGAACCTAGTCGACCTGGACCCGCTGCTTTAGGGTATAGGCAGCAGGAGTCTATGCTCCTGCCCCAGCATGAGATGTGGCAGGAGCAGGTAGTATTAACCCTACCTGAGCCAAAGTGCTGAACATGATCAGAAACTAGGCGAGAGTCTCCTGGAGGGCTGGTGCAATAACAGGCATCTCAGGTGCCTGCCCCCCAACTGGAGCTACTTGTGGCTCCTCTGTAGCAGCTCGGGCAGGTGCTCTGGCTTCCACGTGGGTGTCCTCGGCCTCTACCCAACCCCGGCCCTGGCCTCTCACGGCTCTAGCAGGGGGTGCGGATGTCTGGTCATCTGATCCAGCTATACGTGTCCTCACCATCTGTGAGTGAATAGAAAGGTAGAAATTTAGCATCTGAAGTCAAAAAATTTGCACAATAAGGAATCAAAGAAGTAAAGCTTTTCCTAACAGTGTCATAGCCTCCCAAAGATAAGAACAGATATCTCCGTACCGATCCGCGAGACTCTATTAAACCTGCTTGTTACTCATAACACCTATGAACCTAGGGCTGTGATACTAACTTGTCACGACCCACTTTCCCTCCGTAGGATGTCGTGAAGGCACCTAGTCTCTAAGACTAGGTAAGCTTAACAAGAATGCAGAATAACTGAAATATTAAGCTAAGACTCAAAATGTCAACAGCTGTTATAAATAAAATTTGCAACTCAAAGTATAAACAACTCCCAAAACCTAGTAAATATAAGTCACAAGCTCTAGATACAATGTTGAAAATATCCTAAACATCTCTCTCTATCAAAACATTAAGAAACAAAGAAAAGACGGGGCAGAAGGGGACTACGAGGCCGGCGGACAGGGGCAGGTGTACCTTGAAGTCTCCAAGCAACAGCACAACACTCTAATATAAAGGTTGTAAGATGTACCTGGATCTGCACAAAAACATGTGCAGAAGCGTTGTATGAGTACACCACAAGGGTACCTAGTAAGTGCCAAGCCTAACCTTGGTAGAGTAGTGACGAGGTCCGGTCAGGGCCCTACTGGGAGTAATAAGAAACAAGGCAGAAGTTATAATGACATAATAAAGTGACAGGGGAGTGTAACAATAGAAATTAACGGAGGTAGCAACACGGAATCTAGAAGATAAATACAACACGTAAGGAAGCAAGAATCTTACATGTTAAAGAACAACAACGAGAATAAACAATACAGCAAGTAGGGGAAATCAACAGGAGCACCCCCGAGGTACCGCCTCGTAGTCCCAAAAGTAAATATCTCAATATCTCTTCTTATAATAACAACTGCACGGCAGAAACCTCATGCCACAATAACAATCCGTACGGTAGAAAGCTCATGCCACAGTAACAATCCGCATGATAGAAACCTCATGCCACAATAACATTCGCATGGCAGAAATCTCGTGCCACAACAACAATCCGCACGACAGAAACCTCATGGCACAACCAAACAAATCACTTCAACAATAATCACAAAAACCAAAATATAACAAATGAAACAATGATATTTTAGGAGAAGAATTCCATAGTTAAATAATGAATACGGAATCAAGGAAGCAGGTAATTCAACTAAGCATGTTGTGCAAATTGCAAATAAGAGATAAGACACATAGACATGTGAAATTAGGCTGATGACTACACATGCTATAGTAACTCAATTAAGGAAATAAAAAGAAACTACTTAGCAAAAATCAGATTTTCAACATATAGCCCGAGTACGCACTCGTCACCTCGCGTACACGGCCTTCACATATTGCAATTTACCATAACAGTACCAAATCCTGAGGGGAATTTCCCCCACACAAGGTTAGACAAGTCACTTACCTCATACCTCGCTCGATTAATCAATAAGAAGGCCTTTCCCTCAATTTCTGACTCCGAACAACTCAAATCTAGCCAAAAGCAATTACACACTATAAATTTAACTATAGGAAACTAATCTCAATAACGCAATTATGATTTTTGCAATGAATTGAAAAATTGCTCTAAAAAGTCGACCCGGGCCCACATCTTAAAACCCGAAATTATAAAATCCGAACACCCATTCGATATCGAGTTCAACCATACAAAAATTATCCAAATCCGACCTCATTTGGGCTTTCAAAACTCAAGAATTTGGATTGATAACTTTACACCCTTTTCCCCCCAATTATTTTCAACCCAAATCCTTAGTTAATGAAGAAATCGAAGATAGATTAGTGGAATCCAATAAAAAAACGAGTTAGGAACACTTACCCCAAAAATCCCTCTAAAAATCCCTCAAATTATTGCCTTAATCCGAGCTCTCAAGTCCAAATGGTAAAAAATGACATAAACCCTCGATTTTGGAATTTTAATCTGTTGCCTAGTTAATTAAATATCGCGATTGCGAAAATCCACACGCTATCGCGTAAGACCAATTTTTGCCCGGCCCAACTTAGCCCTTCGTGAAACGCGTAAAAGCACTCATGAACATGGATAGTAACACTACCTCAGCATCACATTCGCGTCACAGGCTACGCATTCGCATAGCACAACTGACCCAGTCCCAGCTTCACCCACTATTCTTCGCGAACGCAAACTACGCCACGCGTTCGCGGTTATCTCTAAGACAAAATTCTTCGATCGCATCCCTTTCTCTGCGAACGCGTAGTACAAAAATCAAGTAGCCAACATTAACACTTCACGAACGTGTCCCCACACTCGCGATCCTATACAACAACACCGGCACCAACAAAATCTGCAATCTCCGAAGTTTCAAAATGATGCCGAACATGGTTCGAATCACCCCCGAGGCCCCCAAGACCTCAACCAAACATAACAACTAGTCCTAAATCATCAAACAAACTTTAATGAGCCTTTAAATCACATCAACCAACGCTAAAACCACGAATTGTGCATCGATTCAAGCCTAATTAACTTTAGAACTTCTAACTTCTACTTTTTTGATGTCGAACCCTATCAAATCAAGTCCGATTGACCTCAAATTTTGCACACAAGTCACATTTCATATTACAAACCTACCTAACTTCCGAAATCGGAATCCGACCCTGATATCAAAAAGTCTGCTCCGGGTCAAACTTCCTAAAATCCAAACTTTTAACTTTCGCCAATTAACTCCAAAATGACCTACGGACCTCCAAATCAACATCCAGGAATGCCCCTAAGACCAAATCACCATACGGAGCTATTGGAACAATCGAATCTCCATTCGGAGCCGTCTTTACACAAGTCAAATTACGGTCAACTTGTACGACTTAAACTTCCATTTTAGGGACTATGTGTCCCATTTTACTTCGAAATTCACTTGAACCCGACACCAAGCACCTCGGCAAGTCACATATCAACAAAATGCAGCAGAGGGAGCAATAAGCAGGTTATCGAGGCTCATACTCTATAAACAACCGGCCGGGTCGTTACACATTATCATGGGATCGAGCCTTTCGCCTCGGCAGTATCATATTCTTTATGGGATCGGGCCGTGGGACCTCTACATAATCGTTCTTTATATCGCTAGTAGTCCAAACACTCACGAGATTTTCTTTCCATTGATTGCCTTGCATTTTATGTGGTGTTTCTTATTCATTTGATATTGGCACATGATATTTTTCCGAGTTGTTGAGATAGAATAAGAGATTGAGAAGTTTATATAGTTAAAAGAAATTTTGAAAGATTATGTTGGTTATCGTTTCATCCTACTATTACTGTTGTGGTTCATATCAATTTAGTATTTAGCATACTGCTTTATTGGACCTCTAATAAGTGTCGGCATCGATCCCTCGTTACTACTTCTCCGGGGTTAGGCTAGATACTTATCGTGATGCAATATAAAAAGCGGAAACAAGAAAACAAAAGATAGAAGCAAGACGCTCAATGAACTATCAAGACAACAAGTAGGAACTAGTCTACTTACCTTCTTGATGAAGTCATGGAGTACCTTTACTATACAAACAACCCTCAAGACACATGGTCTTGCAAACTGTTTGATCAAACAAAGGAACAAGTTCAATTTTGAATCACACCAAAACTGGACAAGCTAATTCACATGATTTTGGGAGCAATGTGCTGCCATTTTTTGATTGAAAATAATGTCAAAAAAGGTAGGTATCAAAATAATGAAGTGTTTAGGCTTATATAGAATGAGCCTTTACCTAACTCAACTAGGAAAAGAATAACTAGTTAACCTAAATCAACTAGGAAACAACTAATTAACAAAAAGGCCACAATTTGGCTAATTTAAAGAATAGTCACGCAGGACCCCTATGTAAGAATCAATGTCTTCTACAGCAACACAACAATACAACATAAACACAAATGTACATCTTCAACACAAGATTCATCCATAGTAAGATTCATGGACGCTTGGCTCTTCTCCAAGGCTAACCAACGCCTTTTCTTGTCTTGTTCATAGATGGCATTGATAACACTTGATCAAATTTATTTGCATCATTCTCCCCCTCTTGAGAGAATTTTGTCCTTGAAATTAAAGCACTGTCATGTCCGAAAGCAAACTACTAGACAAGTCCATAACATAAGAGTTGTTATTGATATTCTGTGACATTTGAAATTGATCATCTCCTTGCGGAGCAAGCACGATAGCATGTTCTGGGAAAACGTCAACAACACTATGCAAAAAATGAACCTTAAAATAAACTTCATCGTCACATTCACCCAAATCAACTCCCTTGTCTTCTGCAAGCTCCTCATCACTCCCTTTCTCACAAACAGTATCATTATTATCAGGTCTTAAGGTGGAGCCATCAGTAAGTCCTTCCCCGGCATTCCCCTGAATACCCAAGGTTCTTTCAACGTTCTCCAATCAGATACGAAGTGCCCTTACTTCAGCCCAAACCTCGGCTAAAGTAATGTTGGTTACAACCTTGTCTCCTTCCGTAGCCATGTACCTGCAAAAGAAACAAGACTAGAGAATGTGTTAAGGTTAGTTAAAATTCTCTCTCTCACTTTTTGAATGACTCTCGGGTTCACTCAAATTTTTGGGTAGGATTTCACACTTGTCTTCAAATTGGCTTCTTCTAATTGACCAAGTTCCTTAGCGACCTTTCAAGTTCACAAGATCAATAGTTTTCTTCGGGGTGAGTGAAGTTATGTGACTCGATAGGCGGACAGCTTTTTAAGTGAGCACAAGAAGCCAAGAATTATCTACGAAAGTGAAAATTCTGAGTTTTAGCACGAGGTCCTACAAGCTCAAAGATTAGTAATTACTTAAGTAGGGAAATTACCTAAGAATTACTAATTAGAAGTAGTGAAATTAAGAAAGAATTTCGAAATTAGTGGAAGGAGGAAGTTTTTGAAGCTTTCCTACTTTTGTTTGGAGAAGACCAATCCCCTCTCCCTAATCCTTTAGGAATTCGGCTCCCCCCTTTCCTTTTCCAACAAAAATTAGCCCCTTCTCTCCTTATCCAAATAGAATTTCAACTCCTTTGTCACGACCCAACCGGAGGGCCGCGACATGGCACCGGACCCTGTTTGCAGAGCGCCGGCGTACCCCTCACATCAGCTATCTTACTTTCTTTGTTATCTACAAAGCCTGTCATACGCGTTCAGTTTCGAACAACATCACAGTGGGCTGAAACGTCATACCATGACATAAACGTACTTATATACATAGTGTGCCAACGGGGCTACAGTGCAAAACTATACAACATAATACATGTGCCGACGAGGCAATACAACTGTACATGGGTCAACCCAACACCGGTCTATACATACATTAACATTTGTCTATGAGCCTCTACAAGAACATACATTAAGCAACCTATGTCGGAACAGGGCCCCGACATGCCCAACATATCTACACAAAGTGCATACCAAGGCTGTAGCAAGTCCGAAAGATGAATCTTGCTAATATCTGCTGAATTCGGATAGCCTACTGCTGTGGGGGAGCTCCGTCTATCAGTCTATTAGGACCTACAGCACGACATGCAGCGTTCACAATAAAGGACGTCAGTACGGATAATGTAATGAGTATGTAAGACAGGAAAACATAATATAAGAACGATAGTATAAGCATCAGGATAGAAACATGTAACCTGTAATAAGTGAATTGCCTCTGAGGGCTGCTTACCATGACTTGTTCATAGTGCTCATGTCTATACACATAACTCTTATAACATTATCGTATACATATTTATTATTATCTTCGCCTTATATTCACGCCTCTGTGTGCTTGCCATTTTCATATACATTTATTGTTACCGTACACGTTCACATAATCGTTACTTCATACAATTACATACGCCTCCATGGGCTCATCATCATCATACGCCTCTGTGGGCTCATCATCATCATATGCCTCTGTGGGCTCATCATCATCATATGCCTCTGTGGGCTCATCATTATCATATCATAGCATATCTTACCCGGCCGTACTAGGCGCGGTCATAACATACCCGACCTTCATTAGGCGCGGTCATAAGAATTAAATTACACATATTTAATACATTGCATGCTCATTCATTAAACGTGTTTCAGACCCTTTTTAGTGACATACGATTATTAATCTCTTTTTCTACATGTAATTAAGAATGTCCCTTTAACATGAACCTTGTAATACTTCACGGAATACCATCAACATTAATATCATAACAACAAGAGCAATTCTTCCTTAGAGGGAAATAATACAAGTAATCCTATCTTCTAGGAATGGAGTATTCTTTTGGGGCTCGTTCATAGCATTGTATTTGATAGTAGTCGTGCAAAAGAAAGTACGGTATGGTCTTACATACCTGGTATATGCTGCACCAGTTTTCAGGCTACGCGATGGCTACGATTCCTTGGTCTACAATTAAGGAACAATTCACCCATTACTCACTAAGCATCATAATTATGATAAATCACAATCCCCTAGTTTTGCATGGTGCCTCCCCATACCCCTTTCTCCTCTATTCTTTATCAAATGTATTGGCAACACATGCAACTCATTTACAACCCATAATAATCGTGACCCATTCCGTTTAGCAGTGTTTATCTTGAATTCTTGATTTCCTACCACCCTCCCATGGGTCTTTACAGGCATGCAACTACATATCATGAAAGTCCAAGGGAAAATTACATGAAAGGGAGTAATAACTTACCTTGCATGTGAATTCCTAGACTTTCTCCTTCGATTCCTTAGATTCTAGGTCTTGCCCGCAATGTGGGTTCGTAGAAGGGGAAAATTCAGCTAGGGTTCCTTTTTAGTTCTTCAATTCCTTGATTCCTTCTTCACTTTAGAGCTTGGAAGAGAGGAAATTGGTTGTGTTGGTGTGGGGCTTTGAGAGGGGTCGTTTGGGGCCTTCTACTATGCTTAAGCTTCAGAAAATGAAGAAGGAACGGGTTTGGGTCCCTTTTATAGGTCCGTCAATAAGTGGCACGCGTGTCTGACATTTTCAGGTTTGAGGTCGCATATCCGCCACAAACAGGACATGCGGTTCGCATTATGGTCGCAAATCTCGACCCAGAAATCTGTTGCATTATGCGACGCAGAAGGGCCAGATTTGCGGTTTGCATTTTCAACAATGCGATCGCATTCTGGTCACATTTCTGACGTGGATTTAGCCGAGAACTCTGTTCCATTCTGTGATGGAAGGTGTCACATTTGCGGTCTACGTTTGTATTATGCGGTCCGCATACTGGCCGCATATTTGACACAATTTCAGCCCGGAACTCTTTCTCATTTTGCGACCTTGCTGTTGGATATGCGGTCCGCATTTGTGCTTTGCTGTCGCATATCCAACTATGCAACACTTCTGCTCTTTTTCTTAACTTTTGAACTATTTTCCGGGTTGTTAGGTCCTTATATGCAAACTACTTCACAGCGTATCCTAATGTACAAATTTACAGGTTGTAACACTCTCCCCCCCTTAGGAACATTCATCCCCGAATGTACGGATCTAAGGAAGCCAGTGAATCCCAGCATTAAATAAAAGGTAATAATGAAGGGTATCTCAAATTCCTATTTACCTCACACGGACGCTTCTCCTTTTAATGCATTCTGTGTTTCTTCGGCATCATCATTATTTACATTGTGGAACAGGTATGGATATTTAGCTTTCATCTCTTCTTCAGCTTCCCATGTCATCTCTTCCATGTTCCTGTTCCTCCATAACACTTTAATGGAAGCTACAGCTTTTGTCCTTAGCTTGCGGATTTGTCGTTCCAATATGGCCACTGGTACCTCTTTGTATGTTAGATCCTCTGCAATCTATATGTCTTGGATGGGGACGACCAGAGAAGGATCTCCGATACATTTCCTGAACATGGACACATGGAATACCGGATGGATAAATTCCATTTCGGATGGTAGTTCTAGCTCATAGGCAACATGTCTAATTCGTCGAAGGATTTTGTACAGACCGATGTACCTCGGGCTCAATTTATCTTTCTTTCCGAAGCGCATAACACCCTTCATTGGCGAGACTCTTAGCAAAACCCAATCATCAACTTCAAATTCTAGATCACGACGTCGGACGTCAGAGTAGGACTTTTGCCTGCTTTGTGCCGCCTTTAATCGTTCCTGTATCACCTTCACTTTCTCAATAGCTTGATGAATCAGGTCTGGCCCGTATAATTCAGTTTCACCAATTTCAAACCACCCAATTGGTGATCTACACCTTCTCCCATACAGTGCCTCATATGGGGCCATCTTAATGCCGGAATGGTAGCTGTTGTTGTAGGCAAACTCTATAAGTGGGAGATGGTCATCCCAGCTACCCTTTTTTTTTTTGGTTAATAGGATATTTTATTTAAATTAGTTAGGTAAAATATACAAAAAGGGAGGGGGACATGAACCTTACCTCCCCAAAGAAGTAAATGCACCTATTCTTATAGTTACAAAAATACAAAAGGTATCCATTAGGTACAAAGTGTGTCCAACCTAGGTTAAAGTAATGTGTATCTATCTTATATGAACGATAGATAAACATCTGTACAAAATCAAAGTGGAGTGCTTCCAGGTCTTCCATTCTGTTCATATGTAGTTCTGTTTCTGATTCATTGATGATGATCCCTTGAAAGTTGCTTTGCTGGTTGTTGCTCTCTTTGACTGTGATGTGAAGCTTGTTGTTTTTATAGGTAGGAGGTAATTGATGCAATTGCATTAGTATATACAATTGCATAAATGGCCTACTCCTGTGTGAACAACTTGCTGCTGTAATGTTTGGATTGTTGAGGCTGCTGTTTGTTCTCTGTTCATGGGTGTCTCTGCTGCTTCTGTTTCTTGTGTGGGAGTTGAGGGTGTGGCTGCTGTTTTTCGTCTGTTTCCTGTTGCCATTGATTGTTTTTGTCTGTAAGAATTTCTTATACCAGCCTATTACACCTCCAGGTTGAGCATGATAACATGCTAATACCACTGAATAGTGCTTTAGGCTCGTATGAGTATTCTTATCTTTTTCAGAGCTGCGTGTATGGGCAAACAGGCAGGTGCTTGTGTGTGTCTGGGATTGTCCATCTTCTTCCTTGCAATATGTCTTTATTTTCCTTGTGTGCTTGAAATCCTGGGAGTGGTGTCCTTTGGTAGCAAAATCTTTAAGTCCTTGATGTTGTTGCCTCTGCTGATTGGTGTTGCTGGGTATATGAGGTTTTACCATGTCTGTGAGGGATTTGATATTGCTGTATCTGCTGCTTATCTTTTTCTTAAGAGTGTCTCTGCTGCTGCTGCTTCTTGAGTGGGAAATCTGCTTGTCTTCTGCCATCTGTGCTAATGTTGATGCTGTTGAGTTGTTGAAAGTGTGATTGCTGCTTGCTTTACTGATGTTTTCTGTTTTTTGTCTTGGCTTCCTTTGTGATGATTTTGTTGAGTTTCCCCTGTTGCCATTGTGTTCCATTGTCTGAAAAGATTGCCTATACAAGTCTATCACACCTCCAGATTGAGCATGGTAGCATGCTAATACCACTGAATAGTGCTCTAGAATCGTATAGATATTCTTCTCAATCTCAACAATATGTGTATGTGAAATCAGAACTGTGCTGGTGTGTGGTTGGGATTGATCTTTTTCTTCTTTGTAGTAAGTTTTATCTTTCTTTGCAAGTATGTATTCATCAGAAAGGTGTCCTCGAGTCGAATCAATAGTGCATTTCTTTGATTTCCTTCTTCTGTGGCTTGTCCTTGAGTCTGTGCATGTTCCTGTCTTTTCCTCCCATCCAGTGGAATGAGTAACTTGTACTAATACCACCAGCTGGAAGTTCGTCAAAGAGTAGGATATAGATATGCTTTTACTACCTGCATAGATGAAATCAGAGTTAGAGTCCAGTTTTGTCTTTTTTGGTGTTTTGTAGCTCCTCTGGAAAGATTGATGAGTTTTCTGTAGCTTGGCAGCATCATTGTCCCTTGAATGGTCTTCCATTGGCATGAAGCTGGCAGTGATCTGCTTTGTCCAATTGTGTGGCATAAGGGTGAGTAGAGGTATCCTTCCAACTGGCATAGGGTCGATCAGTGGCATGAGACTGGAGTTCCTGGGCAGCATGTTCATGTTGACTGTTAAAGTCTTTTTCTCGACACATGTACTCGACACTTGCTGTTTTTTGATCCAGACTAGTTGCATATTAAGGTCAAGCAGTGGCCTGAAAATGGAGTTTCTGGGCAGCATGTTCATGTTGGCACATGTACTCAACACTTGCTGTTTTTTGGTCCTATTTAGTTGCACATTTCCTTGAGGTACTAGTCCAGCTTTCCTTATGATTTTTCCTTCAGAAGCAGGTTTGCTGGCTAGTAGGGCTCTCACTGTTGGAGATTGATCTTTTAAAATTGTCCTTTGTTTTTGAAACCTCTGTTGATTATGATTTCCTTAGAAGACCATATCATGTTGCTTTCATCCTTTGCTTGTTGCATCTTGCACCATCCTGCATTAACAGAAGAAAATTCATCAGTATGATGTGAGTGAAAATATGTGAAGTGTGTTGTTGGGGTCTCTCCTCTCCTTCTGTCCTTCATTTCCATTATTTCTGATCCTTTGCTATTTTAACTCTTAGGTAGGGGCGTTGTGACTTATCATCATTTAGGATTTTCTTTGCTCCCCTATCTAACTGATTGAAATGAAGATATTCAAGTCTTTCTTCATCCAGTGCCAGATTTGCTATGTAATCTGCCAGTTTGTTTCCTTCCCTGTATATGTGTGAGGTGGTCAAAG